>VWZF01001081.1:231799-285058 GCA_013396755.1 Sclerurus mexicanus
CGTGCCGCCATCGGGAGCGGAGGAGCCGCGCGGTGGGAGCCGCTCTGCGGGGCCGGGCGGGACCGGGCGGGGGTCGAGGGGTCCCCGGGGGGACGGGGGGGACCGGCCGCTCATCCCCGGGCTCCCCCGGCCCTGCCCGCGGTGTGGCCGGGCGCTTGGGCGCGGCTCATGCCGTGTTTGTGTCGTTCCAGCTGCGGCGCAGAGATGATCATCCCCGTCAGGTGCTTCACGTGCGGCAAAATAGTCGGGAACAAGTGGGAAGCCTACCTGGGCCTCCTGCAGGCGGAGTACACGGAAGGGTGGGTGTTTGCCTGCGTGTTCGCGGGGTCACGCTGTAGGAGCGATTGCACCGTGCCCGAGGGCTGGAAGGGGCCCGTGGGGATCGTCCGGCCCAGCCCCGTGCCAAGGCAGGGTCGGATCCGTAAGTGCAGGACCGTGGCATTGCAGAGGGGCTGTAGGGAGGCTGAAAACCACAGGTGCCTTCTGAGGCTGTTTAACCAGAGGTCAGAAACTGTAACAGGCAGGAAAGTACTTGTTTCCCCACTGAATGTGTCAGGGCAGTAGTGTGGAGGTTGCCGAGTCACAGCCTCTGTACCCAAAATTCTCAGATGGGTAACTCCACTGCTTGTTTCTTCCCTTCCCTACACTCAACTTTGACACCATCGTGGTCGTGGTTTTTAAAGAGAGAAATAGAAACTGAGTAGGAGTGTAAGAAGTAACTAACACAGTTAACAAAGTGTACCCCTTTTAGGGTTTTTTTTAGAAGCATTTCATGCTGGTTGCCCAGAATTGATAACCTTATTTGTAAGTACTGCTTTGCTGGAGGAACCGGCAGCTTAAACTGCTCTACATACCCAACTAATAGACCTAAGATTCTGTTTTAAGAAGGCCATGCATGCTTTGCATAACCAGAGTGGTCTTTTAATAATATAATAACTATGGTCAAACTACCTCAGAAGCTTTGAGAAGGAAACTCTTGAGAAATACGTATATTGTCATCAAGTTTAAGTATGAAGGAAAAAAAATCCATGGATGTTTGCTATTTGAAGGAGTGAAAAAGAAGTGATAATGAAACTCTCTTGAAAGAAAGTAGTAGTATTTGCATTGCATTCAAATGGTTAGGGATCCTAATAGTTCATACAGGTAAGTTCATTTTAAAAACTGCTGGAAGAACGTATATCAGCAACATGCACTGCCTTTTCTCTAAAACTGAAAACATCCCTATGGTATAGGATACTATTTTGTCAAGGAAAGCTTTGCTTTTTGAGCCTCATCTAAACTTGTAGAAAGTTGTGATTAGTCGCTGTGCTCATTCTTTGATGTGGAGTTTGCAGGGGAAGGATGTCCTGTCCTCCCACCATTTATCAGTTTCATTAAAAACTGTCCAGTGAAAATCATTCAGTACTTTTCCTAAATCTCATTACTTCTGTGAGCAGCCTTTTTAGGGATCATTTACATCTCAGAACTTGTCAAACATAGCAGAGTATAGAATTTTGCAGATGCTAAATAAAAGGTATTTGTAAAGTTCCTACAGATTTTTTATTCTTTTGTATATAGAGTTAAAAACTTACAATAGTTCAGGTTCCTAATCATTTTTCACTAATACTGAAATTTATCAGAGATATTTTGATAGTACTTCTGACTTACTTTCCAGGCATTACATTTTAATATTTTCTCTGTCTTCATTATTTCTCTGCTTTTGTATAGGACAGGAAGTTGTAAATTGTCATTGACAAATGCTTACTTGAAAACAACCACTGTGGTCACTGGTGTGATTCTGTGGTGCTTGTTCCAACTAATGCAGTTAGGGTATTGTAAGAAGCAGAGTTTACAGATATCAAACAGTTAAAATCTTCCAGGGCAGTATTGGAATCACTGTCAATGGTGGTTTAAGAAATGGATGCACAAAATGGAAAAACTTGTCTAAAGAATTAGTAGTTAAAAAAGACACCCACACCTTCCTGTTTGTCTGTTAAAAGTGCTCTTTTTTCACGAGTCCTTGGAAGCTGGAGGAAAAAAGTATTTGCATCTAAAGTTCTCTTGGTTAAAATAAATAGTATGACTTCTGAAATTGTGAGTAATGTTGGTATGTTGCATCTCTATTAACTGCATTTGAAAGTTCAGAACTCTCCAGATAGCTCTTAGAACTTATGTAACAACAGACACCAGATGCTTTTGTTCTTGGGTGTTTTAGAAAGCGTAGATATCATGTGATCCTATGAACCCACAGGGTTCATATACTTCTCTTAAACTACTTTTGCAGGTGCTAGTCCTCAAATGAACAGCCCTGCTATTTAAACCCATGAAGAACTGTTTATAGTTGCACCGTCAGCAAGGACTGATACCAGAGGTGTTGCTGCAGTTTGACTCCTGCAGTTAAGACTGTACTGCTTGAGGCCAGACAACCTTTTACCACAGTCCAGCTTATGCAGAGGCTTCCTTTTCAGCCATTTGTATTTTAGAAAAGTATCTATCAGCTTCTTCCTACAGAAGAATTACAGGTTTGGGGAAATTACATTTGTTTTAAGCAAATGCTTTATTATTGCACTGCATCCTATCAATCTGAAGACCTGAGATCAGTTCTATGTCATGAATGTCAAATTCTGAAGTAGTATCAGATTGGCTTTATGGTTCATAGGTTGAAGCTAAAAGAACCTGGGTAGTGTCACTTAAGAGGTCTGATAGCAATAGTCATGGAAGACACGTGCAGTGGTTCAGGCTAGGATGACTCATACATCCTCTACCCAACCATAAAAATCTGGAGCAGTCACTTAGAAGAAATAAAGTGGAAAGACTATAAAATACAGACTTCTTGTTGATCAGCCTGTAGATACTTATTTGTGTATTTGTGCGGAGCAGGTTGTATAACTGAATGCCGCCTTGTATGGGAACTGGAAGGGATTTTAACCTTCCTCAGAATTAGCATCCCTGTGTGGGGGAGTTTGCATTTTCAGTTATTTTAGTTTCTGTATATCTCACCTTTTTAGCGTGGCTTGGATCGCAAATTTATGTTGTGAAATAGGCAAGTATCATCCTCAGTTTACTGAAACACGTTGTAACAGTGCCCTCTGAAAGTTCTATAGTTGTGTCAGCTGGACACCATCTTCAGCAGCAGGTCATGTGCTGTGGCAGGCCGGAGAACAGGTAAACACCCTGTCAACAGCAGTACATGGAAAAGAACATTAACAGCACATGCTGAATTTCTGTATCTAACTTTGAACTGCAAATAAATTTTCCTTTATGACTGAGCTCAAAGTAATCAGTGCACTGCTTAGGGCTTGCTCACAAGTGGTTCTGACTCACTTCATCCATTACTTTTTTTAATTGTTGTTCATTGATAGAGATGCCCTGGATGCCCTTGGTTTGAAGAGATACTGCTGCCGGAGGATGCTCCTTGCCCATGTGGATCTGATTGAGAAACTTTTGAATTATGCACCCCTGGAGAAATGAGAAAGAAGAAGTACCATGCTGCAAGCCCTGTGGAATGTACCTCTAATTCTATACTAGACACTAGACTTCAGGCAGAAAGGGATGAAAGCCAACTGTAGCGCAACCACCAAGAGATGTTATCTTCTGGATGAAATACTGCCTGGAGCCACTAACCTCCTTCAAGGAAACAAAGGAAAGATAAAGTCCACTTAACCAAGATTTGGAGATTAAAAGTTTGGATGCTTCTTTTTAAATCTTTGTTTGAACTTTTAGATGCTTCTGCCAGTAAAAATAAATGTTTGTTCATGTAGAAAAATTATTGTATTGCATTAAAATGTTGAAGGTCTTTCCTTGTAGCCTTCCTGGAGTTTCTGGATAAAGTTAAGCATATGCTTTAATGGATGTTGCCATTTGCTCGAGCTGGTTGCTTTGAGGTTAGGGATAGTGCTAAGTGTCCAGTTCAGTGTCCTGCACTAGGCAGGCAAGGGTTAGAAACGTGGGGCTGAACTCCAGTTCCAGTGACATGGACGTAGGTAAGTTTGTTTGGTAAAAGTGAGGCATTACTCTGGAAAGCTGCTGGAGCCAGCAGAGTACACTTTCCACCGCAGTTAAAGTCAACTTGTGGTCTCTACCCTAATCCTTAGAAAACACTGGGGCTGCTGCATCTTAAAACCCAGTGAATCAGATGGTGCAGTGCCTTTGCTGAGGTAAAACATGTGTGAGTGTTCCCACGGAAAGCACTGGATGTGAGAATGTATGCATGCTGGTGTGAACAGGATCAAAGTCCTGATCCTGCCAAGCACCTGCACCCCTCTGTAGCTGGTACATATGCTGGCTTCCCACTTGTTAGTCATTTCATTGACTTCATGTTGTGCTGCGCGTGTGGTGTGGACTGCCTGGCCAAACGGAGAGGGCTCTGCACTCTGCTGGTGCCATGAAATGGAGAGGCCAGCTGCATCTGCAGGGCTTGGGAAGGTCCCCTGCACTGAGACAGGCACTGATCCTGATGAAGAGTCTCACCTTCCTGTTGCACTATCAGCTTGTAAGCTGGACCCTGTCTCACTCTGTTCTCTGACATCCAGAAAATGCAATGTTGAGGGTGGTGTGTGCACAGGCAGACACAACCACCTTACCTGAAAGTGAAGGAGGACCATTCCTACACCTGTGCATGCTCAGGACTCTGTGCAAATGCAGCGTTAGCTCATCATTACAGCAGCCTTGCAGAGAATGGGCTGGAAAAGGTGAAAATCCCTTTGCTTGCAGTCTCTTACTCCTTGGTGCAGTTAAACTTTTGGCATTCACACACTGGCTGCGGGGTAAGTAGTATCTCTGTGGATTCTTTTCCATAGCTGAAGAATTACGAAGAAGTTGAACAAAACCTGGCTTTCCAGAAATGGCAATTATTTAATGTGCTTACTGGGTAAAACTTGAACACACAAATGTTAGAACTAGACTATCTCACAAGACAAGTGGCAGGACTGCTTGCCTTTGGCGGTTGCCCCACCAATCTTTACACTTGAATTTGTTTTTCAATTTACTACAAGCCAGTAGTGGATGTTTCCCATGTTCAGCAGTTCTTCACTGAAGATATTTTAAGCCACATGCTTTATCCTAATGCAAAGAGAATTAAGCAATTAATTCTAGCAATTGTTTCATACTTGGTTGGGTAGCTTATGTTCTGCATGCCTGCTGTGTTAGCCAGCTAGACGCACTTAAAACAAACCAAAACCCCTCTGCTTCTCTTTCAGGCTATTTTTTAAAAGGGGCACCGTGAAATAGAGGGTGACCTTTCCAGGCTGAACTCGTGTAGGACGCCTCTCCGTGTGACAGCATGGCGTTCCACGGCGAGCCGTGCCAGCTTGTTCGCAGATCAGCCGCGCGGGCCCTGCGCTCGCTCTGTGAGCTGCACTGGAAAGCGCAGCAGCCCAGGCGGGTACGTCTGGCAGAGGCAGCCGTGCAGGATGCCGTGCGGAAAGCTGTCCTGCATCACTGCCAAGGAACTGGATTAGATGAGCTGACAGGACTTGGTTGCTATCTGCAAAAGCAAATTTCTGATCTGGTTTTCTGCTTTAGAATAGCGTGTTTCTTTTCAAAGCGAATGCCAAGTTGTCTGATGCGAAAAGTTACGGCTTTTAAGTACTTATAATGAAAGGGCAATTTGCAAAAACACAGTAGGGCTCGTTCAAAACTACTAAGGAAAAAGAAAAACCACGTTGGTTGCTCTCATTACTGTTCTCAAAAGTGATAATGTAGAAGCCAATGACAGATGTTACACAAGGAGCAGCAAAAACACCTGAGTAACAAGACTGGCACAGCATTAATATTAGCTCATGCAGCACTTGACACCCTGTATGCATTGCAGCTTTTCCTCAAGAGTTTGCAAATGCAGAATTGACCAAATGAAAGCCATTTCTGTAATGTGGCAAAGCAAAGTTTATCGTGTTCATGTGAAAGGTTGCCTCAAGAGTTTTGTCCTTCAGAGGGTTAGGAGCAGAAGCAGAGCTTAAATCCTGTTGCAGAAAGAGTCAGTGAAATTTTCAATGGATTTCTGTAAATCCCAGCTTTCACCCCTGCTCATTGGTAACTAGGAAAGTAATTCCCTTTTTGCTGTCATTTCTCCTGTGTTACCTTCTGCAGCAGTTAATAACATAAGAGTATTGGATCTGCTTTCTAACCTGTCAGATCTCTTTGGGAAGAGCTATTAAATATGCTCACAACAACAGTACTTTTTCAAGGCAATGTAAAAGACATGTGTATACACAGAAGAAAAAAAAAAAAAAGCCTCAGGTTTCCCTGAATCTGAAAAAGGAGCCCTTAACAGAATCAACAAATAGGCAGAAGTAGCAAAAAAAAAGAGAAATTGTACTGAGTACGCAGTCCTTAATTACATGCAAAATTCTGTCAACTGGAAGATTCACAAAAAATACAAAAATCCCAGCACTCCTCTGCCACCATTTATTCACTTTACATATAAAACAATTCAGAAATTTTTCAAGTCTGTTGCAGGGCTCCCACTAACCTGGTGTCGTGGTTTGACCCCATCCAGCAACCAAGCCCCACACAGCCATTCTCTCATTCCCCTGACAGTGGGATCGGGCAGAAGATTGGAAGGGTAAAAGCCAGAAAAGCTCATGGGTTGAAATAATGACAGTTTAATAGAGAAAGCAAAAGCCATACACACAAGCAAAGCAAAACAAGGAATTAATTCACTGCTTCCTGCAGGTGTTTATCCATCTCCAGGAGACCAGGGCCCCATCATGTGCTTATGGTTACTTGGGAAAACAAACACCATCACTCCAAACATCCTCTTCCTCCTTCTTCTCCCCGCTTTATATGCTGAGCATGATGTCACCTTTGGTGAGTTTGAGTCCCCTGTCCTGGCCATGTCTCTTCCCAATATCCCATGCATTCCCAGCCCTCTTGTCAGCGTGGCAGTATGAGAATCAGAAAAGGCCTTGACTCTGTGTAAGCACTGCTCAGCGATAACAAAAATGTCTCTATATTATCAACCCTGTGTCCAACACAAATCCAAAACACAGCCCCATACCAGACACTATGAAGAGAGTTAACTGTAGCCCAGACAAATCCTGGTACTGGGAAAAGCAAGCAGTCATAATCAGAAATGTAACCCAAGATTCCCCATCACCAAGGCCACAGCTTCTCTTCACACATCACAATCCTAACAAAATAATGAAGTAGTGCCTGAGACACACACAGTGAGGTCATCAAAGTCATCTGCTCTGGAGTTCAGCATCTTGCTTCTACCTGGAGCATCAGCATCAAGCTATGTGTGTGCTTGGTAGGCTTTACATGTCTTAAAATGACAATTTCAAACAAAAAAAACCCTCCCTCTTGATCATAACTCTGAGTTCATCTGCAGGAAGGAAGTGAAGTGCTTTTGTTCTTCCCTTTAATGAGCCTCAGGCCTTATATTTCAAAAGGAGTTTTGCTCTGGAAAACCACCTCTTGTCTCACCCCAGGGTGATTTACTGAAAGATGTGTGCTGGGTTTTTGTTCTTCCCATGACTTTTCCTTAAATGCAGTCTGGAGCTGGATACTAAAGTCTGACTTCTTGTGTATGCTTCTTGTCTATACAAAGAAATACAAAAACTCTGAAAATCCTGATTAAAACCAGCACACCAACCCCCACAGCTGTGTGTTTCCATCAAGATGCATAACTAGCCCTGTGGCTACAAAGCTACATTTCACTGGTAATAAACTATGAGGCTCCAGAACATGAGCTACCTCTTTCACAGCAAACAGCCCTACAGGAAAAATCAATCCTCACCCTGCCAAAAAAAAACCCCACCACCAAAACCAAATCACCTATTTGCTTCTAAAAGCAGTTTAATTCCAAACAGTTTCTAAGTTCAGGGCTGATCCTAGTAATAAAATAGCATTTCTACTTTGTCCCCTCTCAGAGCAGACCTATGTACATGCATTTGAGATCAATAAGCCAGGAAGATTTTCTTACTACTGAACCTTCTCAGTTGAGGCATCTCCAAAATAATGTTGTTTCCACCCAGCTCTGACTGTCCAAATATAGGAATACAGATTTGCTTTTCCCTTTTGCACATTTGCAGAAGAATTTACATTGCGATTCAGGTCCAATTTTCATTCAGCTCCTCCAGCCAGTGAGAAAGCATTTTTAATTGCTCGGTAGGGACAGCACAATAGAGATGTTTGAAAACCAAGGGCAGGAAGTACGTGGCTGAGACTTCAGCTCTGCCATGCTGGATGGTTTGATGTGTCGCCCACTGAAGTCTGTGGGAGTCTTTTCATTAACTTCAATGTGACTTAAAATGGCCTGGTGGTGTGCGGTGCCTTACACCACTCAGGTGTCCAGGATTAATTCATTTCACTAGATTCTGCTAAGAAAAGCTGTTTGAGGTGCCCAAGCTTTAGATACTCCAAGAACTTTCAGATCTTGATGCAAACCTCAACCATGTGCACCTCTAGCACATAAGGCCATAAAAGAAAATAAAAAGTAAGAAGTTATCTTTGGCTTCAGTGACTCCTGCTACCCAGGGGGAGCTGCAAGGCTTTGCTTTTGGGCTGGCACTTAGAAGCAGAACAATATTTACATGGAAGTAGTTCTCACTTTAACCCTCATCGCTTTCTCCTTCATACTCCCATTCAGAAATATATAGGGAATGTAGGAGCCAAGATGTGCAGAAAGCATTAGAGTTTGCACCCCTGATCTAATTTCTCTTCCACAAATGCACATCTTCCAGACCCTGTCAGTCACCTGTTCAGGTGAGCTACATCTTGTCTTGTCCTGTGGCTGGGGTGAAGCCCCCAAGCTCCCAGGCACTGCACAAGTTTCCCCCCAATTTCCTCCACGATACATCTCCTCCCATGTTGAACATTTTGTCTTGTAACAGCCAAGCTAGAGAATTCATGAAGGAAAGCCCTTCATTTATCCCTCCCAAATACAATGCAAATGTTTTAATAAAATGGGTTCATTATTTCTTGCTTTTTAGGAGCTGAAGTGATCAAAGAAAGGCGTGGAACAGCAGACAAAAAGCTAAAAGCCCATAGACTTTGGGAGCACAAGCACCCTGCAGTTAACAGCAAACTTCAAAGCAAGTGGCAAAGGCTGTGGTCAAGCCTTTCTGTAGGCACTGAAGATTTTGAATTAACCCACATCCCACCCCATAGGCTGGATTTAGTTAGCCAGAATGAATACTCAATACTCACTCTTTGGGAAGCAGACCTCCTTCTTATAAAACCAGTCTACTTGGAGCACTCCAAGAAATGAACTACTTCTAAAAAACACTAAAGAAATCAGTAGTGTGATTCAGTGAGAGCACAGGACAGCTGTGCTCAGCACCCACTTTTAGATGCTGACCTTTCCTGAGCTGCTGCTTTCCACATTTTCTCGTGCTTCATCACAATGGTATCTACAAGCTTTGAATTTCTTCAGCAATTAACTTTGCCAACATTTCTCCAGAGATCCAATCCAAGTGCATGAAGTTCAACAGGAATCTTTTATGAAGTGCTGGTATACTTTGGGTCCATCCCTTTCCATCCTCTCTCTGCATTCTCCAAGCTGGCCCCACCAGCAGTGCAGACTCCCTTTGCCCATCTCCGTGTAACATCATTGCTCATGTCTTTTAAAGACATGAAAAGGCTTCACTTTACAGTGTCTGTTTAGGGACAGGCCCTGACAAGAACAAATGTGTTTGTTAATGTTGTTTGTTTGTTAATGGGAGACCTGGGCAACCAGTGCGATGCCTCAGTTTCCCTGCCTGTACCTCTGAGATGGCACTCATTGCACTCCTCAGAAACCATCAGAGAGGGGCAACAAGGAGAAGCCTAATATCACCCAATCCCTCGTGCCTTCTTGCCTCCTTCTTGTCAATGACCCCTATCATATAACCTCAAATCCTAACTGAATATTTTTAACTAGATTTAAAAAGCTGGTTTTAACATTAAGCAGAGCCCAGTGTGGGAACTGCTGATGGAAATCTGCCACCCTGAGCTTTTGCAGCAATTCAGAGATCAACACCATCACTGTCCCCAGCAATCCAGAAGGCACAAGAACACAGCAAAAGTCCAATTATCTCCAGCTGTTTACTGAAAGCTGCCTTAAAGTGCTTCCCCTCCTTTCTTCTTCTTTTTAATGAAGTCTTCCCTACAGCAGTGTGTGTTAAAGTGTGCTCCTTTCCAGGCAGTGATAGGAGAGAGAAGGGAGAAGCAACCACTTTATGGAACAAGGGGTTAATGGCTGTGAGAGCAATGCCAGCTACGCAGGGTTCCAGGCTGCCCTGATGAAAAAGGAGGTTCTCCTCCCAACACTGATCAGCCACTACCCACCAGCTGATGGGCTCTGCTCAGCTCTTCATCTATACCATAATGGAAACAGCCAAACAATACAGCCAAGCCCTCAAGCCTCCCATTTCCAAAGAAAGTGAGAATTCAGAACTTTTATAGATTCATACGCAGCAATGCAATAGCTAACACTTGGGCCGGAGGTATAACAAGAAATTTCCCCCGAAAATTTGAAAACAAAAATCAGATGAGTGCTGCTCTTGGCTGTAGGCCTTTCCCTGTAATGAGATGTGCAGCTGAAGCAATTACTAACTTTAGTTTTTTAAAGAAGCAATAGCAGTTCGACCAGGAGGTCTTCCTCCAGGAGCGAGCTAGTAAATGAAAGCATTAAGTTAATAAGGGCTTGAGTGCTTCAGATCATTACAGAGATGGCCTGCAGCTCCACACTTCTCCAACTAGATTTGTTTTGTTTTTTTAATATTATTGTCAAAACAGCTTGAAGAAAAGCCCCTTTGGATCCACTGAGCATTAAATGCAGCATAGACAAATGGCTGCTTTCCTCCATTAGGCAACATTTTAAAAAGTAAAAAAGTAATAATTAAATTCCACTGATGAATAATTGCTTCTAATAAATAAAGAGAAACAAACACCCTTTGCCTCAGCAGCTTTTATGTCAGTGACCCGAGCTGCTACTGAACCAAATGGACACTGTGTGCTGTGGGAGCTGGGAGCAGCATCACGGAGACACTCCCATTGCGGCTACACCAGAAACGCCCCAAGACACAGTTCTTGATGTCCGAGCAACAGCCAGAGCAGCCGGTGGTTCCTGACAGCCTGGCATCCACACAGTTAAACCCCTTTATCCTCAAACTGCGGGTGGGCAAACTTTCTTTGAGCCAGGTCCAGGGCATGGATCTGTGTTGTCCGGAGCAAAGTGCAGGACCAAGGTGGTCATGCACTGCCTGACCGAAGGTCCCCCATGGAGGCTAGGGCTAAAGTGCCCCAGACATGCCATGACAGTTTATCCTCACTCCCTGCCAGGGCAGCATGACAGCAGGCCAACAAACTCCTCCTGCTGCTTCCACATCTCAGCCCAGGGCAGGTTTCCACAAAAGAAGGTGACTCCTACAGTCAATACTTGGACAGCAGAGCTCTTATTTCTATTGGAGATAAGTCATCATCTTTTTTTCCTCCCATCCCACCCCCTTCAGGCATGTTCACAACTCAAAACATCTGAAGCTTATTCTAAACTCTGAATGTTATCAGTTTAAACACAACCAGAAAGAGCTTCAGGCCTTCACTCCCTTTTACACATCAACTTCCAGAGGGGTTCACAGAATCACAGAATCAATTAGGTTGGAAAAGACCTCTGAGATCACCAACTTCAACCTTTGATCAGATACCACTGTGTCAAGTAGACCATGGCACCAAGCGCTATGTCCAGTCTTCCCTTAAACACCTCCAGGGTTGGTGACTCCACCACCTCCCTGAGCAGCCCACCTGTGAAGAAATTCCTCCTGAGGTCCAACTGAGGTCCAGCTCGCCTGGGACAGCTTCAGGCTGTGTCCTCTCATCCTGTTGCTTGTTGCCTGGGAAGAAGAGACCGCCCCCCACCTGGCTACAACCTCCTTTCAGGCAATTGTAGAGAATAATAAAGTCCCCCCTGAGCCTCCTCTTCTCCAGGCTGAAAAATCCCAGCTCCCTCAGCTGACTTCCACAGGCAGAACCAGGGAAGTCATATTGTGTATGAGGTTACTGCAATATCACAAACTTAAGCTGGTTATTTCTTTCTTCTTTATTTTAAAAGCTACAATATTCAGGTAGCTCAAGGAAAAACAACCTTTGGATTTTGTCTGCTCATAAATCCATCACAACAGCTTGGGGGAAAACTGTAAATAAGATACTGGAAGAAGAGCACAAGAGGCCAAAAGAAGAGTATCTGCCTCTGGATGTGCTATTTGCAACCAAAGCCAGGTAGCAGGCTGTGATATTAGTGTGTGGTATTGATTTGTTCTTAATCCAGAGAAATGCCCTTGTAATGAACTCTGCTGTGCCCTTAATGATTTCATATTGAAGGATGTTAGGTGCCTTGCTCATAACAGAGTAACAGCAATTCCAAAAATAGCAATCCTCATAATAAAATGTTATTGAAGATCCTGAATTTCAATATAAAAGGGACTCTGCTGTACTCAAGGGCTTACTAGATACAAATGCATACTTTAAAAAGTTGTATTAAAGTCATGTTGGTACCTGAGTTACAGAGGCAATGTGAGATGCTACTCCAGGGAGCAGCTGAGCCCGACGTCCCCAGGAAACTTTTAGGCAGGTGTAATACAGGCTAGATTTAATCCTGCTGGATGTCTACGAAGAGCTGAGATGCTTTTGTGAGCTGCCTTCAAGGGCAGGAGAGTGTGACTGCTGTGCTCCTCAGCAACTAACAGGGTCAGCACAGGCACAGGGGGCTGGGCCATGTGCCATGTGCCTGATCCTGGCTCTGCTGCTCATCTCCCAGCCTTCCAGAGGGCCACCAGCGAGCTACAAATTCAACTGGCCAAAAGGCGGCTTGTGAGAGAGGGCAGCTGCTGCCAGCTGACCAGTGGGAAGAAGCATTCCCACCAAGCTCAGGGCCACCACAAAGAACCCAGAGCTGGGAGCCGCAGGTCTAGAGTTGGCTTGCACTCACTTGCAGGTGATTCCTCAGCCTTAGCTTTGTCAGTGCAGCAAAGAGCAGCCCCAAATTCAGCCTGCCGCCTGGACTTCCCAGCCTCCATCAGCATGACCCTCATCCTGCAAGGCTGGCCCAGTGGGTAGGGCCCCAGTGGCTGGGAAGGATGGCAATTGTTCATCTCCCACCAAATACTGTTTTTGTTGGTGCAAGGGCCCCTCTCCTGGACTAGAAGTGCAGAGGGGAAGACCCAGCCCTGCAAGAGTCACTTGGGAGCATCTTCAAGCCTTCAAATAACCCTTATGTACCAACCAGCTTGATTCAGAGCAACCAGGGGTATCTCCTGCCACCTCTGGTGGTTCTGGGAACAGGATTAAATAGCTGAAGGAAACAAGGGATGAACATTTGCCTCCTACAAACCCTGAAAAAGAACTCAGAGTTTGGCTTATAGGTCATCCAGAATGTAGACTGGAAAAAACCCCATTAGCTCAATTACGCCTAATTTAAAGTACAATTGCCTTAATTACAGCCTGTTGTTTCTGACCCCTGCCCAGGAGGTGATGTCAGCCAGGCTGCCCCTGCCCTGCCTGTGCACAGGGCAGGTGGGAGCACCTGAGGGGCCTGTGGCTTGCTGCCTTCTCCCTCCAGGACTCTTTCCTGGGGAAAAGTGGTATTAAAAACCGGGCCAGAAAGGTAAACCTGTTCCCCTGAACTGGCTCCAAGCAGGTAAGGCAGGAACTACCTCCCTTTCCCCAAACCCTGAACTGGTTCTCTTCTCTACCCCAGTTCCTGCTTCCAGTGAACCCACAGGCTGGCAGCATGTGGTCCTCCCCTGGGAGACAACAAGCATCCTTGGACCCCATCTCCGGGAAGGGCTTGGAATCCTAAAGCAGTGAAACAAGAGCGTCTCTTCAGCAGTGCGTGGAGAGCAGATGTTATTTGCATCCACATTCCAGAAACCTCTGCCTGCAAGAACAGAATCGAGTTTACTCAAAGCTCCAAGCTACGCAAAACTAGAAAAAATTCTAAACCAGAAGCTGCAGTTTGACACCGATGATGTGCATATCCCATTGCTGGTTTCAATGCCACCAGAGTTCAGCAGTTTTGTGGGGTCAGGATTTTTATTGTTACTTAGATTACAGGCAGCACTGAAGTGATGCAGCTGCACCGCTTGAACGGACACTAATAGGAAGTTTTCAATCTAAGAGGGCAAGGAAAAGGAAACACTAATAGGAATTTGTCTGCTGTGCTTGGCAGGGGGCTCGCAGATGCAAAGGAGCTCGTCCCTCACTCAGGCAGGTGCAGGATGGAATTCTCCTCCACTCCCATCCAGCCCGAGCACCGACAACATCTGAATAGCTGGTCACTTCACTAAAGGGGTCATGAGCTCTGCCAAGAACCCTGATGCAAGAGGTATCCTCAAACCTCCAGGCAAACCAGGGACACAATACCAAGCTCCTGTATTCCAGCCAGTACCTCAACCACATCCCCACCACCCCACTGCTCTGCCTGTGAAATGCTGCCTCTTCTCGCCCACGTTCATTTAAATTCAGTTCACTCCCAGAAGGCAGAGTCAGTTTTTTGGTGTAAAGGGGGCCAAGAGCCCACATTGGTTGGAACTGTGATTTTAATAACCCCATCCAGTGACATTACGTAGAGAAAGGTAACTGTAAAACACATTTGAAAAACATTTAATACATATACAACCTTCTTTGCTGTTCCATGACTTAGGGCTTCACTCCCTGTTCTGCAGTTCAGGATTGCTCAATTTGGAAGTGTGGACAAACCTCAGAAATGTTTCTTTTGAGTAATCCTGACACAGCTGCCAGCTAGAGCCCAAACAACTGAATCATTCATGAGCCCATCCGCCAGGCACGAGGCATTCAGCAGAGGAAAGAGCAGGTCAGCCTTTAACTGACTGCTATTAAAAACTTTCATTAAAGTCCTAGAAAAGGGTGGTGGGAGAGGGAGAAAGGAGAAGAAAATAAATTATAACACTGATCATGTTTGTGGAACAATGATGGAAGTGGGATGGAAAATGCAAAAATGGACAAAATGTGAATTAGCCTGGGATATCTCAAACAGGCAGGCATGTTTAAATGGGACAAGATCTAATTTAAGTAAATATAAAATAGTACCTGACAATGCTCAGCATATAACAGACAACAGCAGGCAAGAGAGGAGCCATAAGAGCTGGGAGTGGAGAGCATGTCTTCAGATGTCACTTTGTGACATTAGCTGTCATTTCACCCTGCGGGGAGCTGAGCT
Organism: Sclerurus mexicanus; assembly: GCA_013396755.1. Lineage (NCBI taxonomy): Eukaryota > Metazoa > Chordata > Aves > Passeriformes > Furnariidae > Sclerurus > Sclerurus mexicanus. Next base: position 246,936 of record VWZF01001081.1, read on the forward strand.
GATATCTTCCAAGAATGAAGATAGCAGTTGAAGTCCCCAAACCTGAGCCTCACATCTCAAGCCATCACTGACTGCTTTTATGCCGCATACCAAAATGGGCAGCAAGAAATCAAACCATGTAAAACAACATGGGAAAGCGACTAGTCACTAAAGACTGCTTGGGAGGGTAAACAGGTCATTAAACAGGAACTGGAGAGAAGGGAGAAGGCATCCGTGACTCTTGAAGGACTGAGCACACTTCTATGGTGGCAGGTTTCTGGGGTAAAGGGGTTCCAGCATTTTTGAGCAAAATAAGAAATATAAACCTCACCTGTATAACTTCGTGCAGGCAATGGAAATCCTCCAGCATGGCAGGAGACATATAGGTATACAAACACGCACACATGATCAATGCTGTAAAGCATCGCCCCACACCCTGGGCACCCTGGAGTCAGTGCTTGGTTTGGGTTGGTCTCCGAGCACAGAGGAGTGCAAGGGGCTCAGAGTGACCCTCATGCCGCCCCCATGGCAGCCAGGGACACATGCTGCAGCCATCAAAGCCACATCTGGGACTGCAGCGGGGCAGGGTTGGCTTTTGCTGTCCCAGTGTGGGGAGACAGCAGCCACTGGCAGGATCAGGCCCTGCCAGGGCACTGGGCTCTCTCTGCACATTGTGCGGGTAGAAAGTGCTCTTTCCTTGCCAGCCAGACAGCTCACTACTCAGAAAAATGAAGCCTGGAAATACCTGATGCTCAGCAGCTCCTTTTCCGCAGGCAGGAGCCATAATCAGCAGAGGGAAAGCTGCTGACCCTGATGGCCTTGGCACCTGCAGCATCCTTTCTGTTAATGCAGGCAGCCGGGAATGCAGAAGGAGCAACCTCCTTTTCAGGGAGTGTAAGAGGACTTCGAACCCCCAGCATGCCCGCTGATCTGCTGCGCTGGAATGAGTCACTGCATCCACTTGGTGGGCATCAGCATCCCTGCTGTGCGCGTGGTGATCACAGCTCATTCGAGGGCATTACACGCCCATCCCACGGGGGATGTGTCGATTTCGAAGGCACCACAGGGATCTGCTCCCCGTTGCCTCCTCGGCCAGCTGGGTGGTGCCACCCGCACCCTGTCCCCGACGGGGCTTGGCGAGGGCAGGGGCAGCTCCGGGGCAGGGTGCAGAAGGGCCGGCAGCCCGCAGAACTGTCCCTTAATAGCAGGGGAGCCAACCCAGAGACCCCACATCAAAATCGGCTGGGCCGAGAGAGGCTGAGCCCCTGCTCGGGCACACCCGACCGCCTGAGCCAGCTCCCGGCAGCATCTTCTCCCACGGACACATGGCAGCCTGGGGAGGCTTCACGGCAGGAATGGACAGAGCGCTGCCCTTTGCCAGCTCCCAGATATGTGTCCTGCATGTGTCCTGTCTCGCCAGGGACAAGAGTATCGCTGACTGAGCCTCGACTTCTTCCTTGCACCACCACGGCTGTGCTCAGCCCCAGGAAAACAAGGACATCACAACCGCTACGGAAGGGAGGCTTCATAAATGGGGAAAGAAAGGGCACCAAGGGCTCCCTGAGGGCAAAATTCCTCCCGATTAAACGGCAGAAGAAAGGGCAGGCCTGTGAACTGCTTTTGGGTTAGAAGCAGCTCTGCAGGGGAGCATAAAATAGTTGTCTTTGAAGCTGCAGGAACAGGGTGACTGCCCACAGCTGGACCCTTGCAGAAACCACTTACTGCTACATCTGTTTTCCCTTTCATTCCCGAGCAAATTGCGCTGGCCACGAGGGCCCCGGGAGCGCAGCCCCCGGGCTGAGCGAACAGCTGAACAGGGCGACTGGGGCAGCCCAGATCTCCCAGGGGGAGAAGGCTGTGCCCCTGCCCCGGGAGGGGTGGCAGCGTGCGGGGACCCGAGGCTGCGAGATGGTAACTGCACCCCCATCGCAGGCACTGCGCAACCCAGCGTGCTGTGATCACACAGCGCCTCGTAATAAGAGAACGCCTGCCTGCTAAAACTCACAAATTGAGTCTTAGACGTTTCTTTAAGAGCGGATTTTAGGCACCATTTCAAACAAAAAGAGAAATCCCTTTTAAGCAATTGCTTCATGCTTAAAGACACTGTGCTACAGACTTCACAGACATCACCCTGTGCCAGCCTTGCAGAAGGGGCACCAATTCCCCTTCGTGGGTGGGAAAGGGTGACTGTGGCCACACTGCACCCCTCGGGACACAGGGCAAAGCACGAAGAGGAGCAATGTGGACATTCTCTCTGTGCAGAACTGCTGGGGTTGGCTCAACAGCTGTTTGGGACACACAACGCAGAATCACAGCATATTCCAAGTTTGAAGGGACCCACAAGGGTCATGAAGTCCAGCTCTTAATGACTGCCCCATATGAGGATTGAAAGCGTGACCTTGGCCTTATCAGCACCATGCTTTAACCAACTGAGCTCATCTCAGGGATGCCCAGGGAGGTTGTGGCTGCCCCATCCTTGGAACACAGAATTGTCCATGCCACCTTCTGTGCCTCCACTGCTATGGTGCAGCAAGGAGCCAGCCTGCCTGCTCCTCCAGCCCCACCTCGGCAAACAGCCCTCCATTCCTCATCTGTGCTCCACCTTCAACTCACCTCTCCTGAAAACAGGGCTTGGGACATGGTCTCAGTGAGGGACACGACCACATTCCTGTCTTACCATGCATCCCAGGAAGGCAGCTCCCTCCCCAGAGCAATACTGCAGCAGTGGCACTGGCTCCCCTCGGTCTGCCTCCTCTGCACAGGCAAACACCCTGGTGGTGTTTTTGGCAGAAATCCCTGCTCCGAGTACTGCCTAGGTCGCGCTGTCAGCCTCAGTCCTGCGGGAGCTGTCCTGTCCCAATGGGGCAGGGTGCTGGGCTGGCAGGAGCACCATACCCTTCCCTGCAGGCGCGGGGACCTGCAATGCCATTCACAACCACAGTTCCCAGGGACACACGCCTGCGATGCACGGGTGCTACAAGCACACAGAGCAAACATGGAATCACAGAACTGTTAGTGCTGGAAGGGACCTCTGGGGATCACCCAGTTCAACCCCCCTGCCAAGGCAGGGTCACCTGGAGCAGGTTACACAGGAATGTGTCCAGGTGGATACACAGCACTGTCTTCCCTTTTATTCCGAAGCAAATTGTATAGAGCACACAGCACCCACATATGCCCTGCCACCCACTGTGGTAAGAACAGGCTGCCCCACTGCAATAGCCCTTGTCTCTGTAGCCAGTGTGGAAAAGGAGAAAGATTTCCACTGACTTTGGGTAAATGGAAACAGCAGAGCCCTGAGCCAATTCAGACCCTCAGCTGGTCTTCTGAAGCAGACCTGACTGATAATCAGCAGCAGCAGCTGGGCCAGCACAGTGAATGGAAGTTACCTGATGACAAAGGCCCTGTCCCACCTGCCTCAGAGCTCGGCCTGTGACAAGGAAGTGTAGCCTGTGTGACAAGGCTGAGAGCACAGCCTCCAGAGCAGGGCTGGGTGCACACACCTGCATGCACAGACCATGGCTGACACACAATACCTGGTGCCCTGAGGTTCTGCAGCTTCAGCTCTCTGGTGCCACACAGAGCAGGTGGCAGCACACCACAACCAGGCTGGCAAGGTCAGGGATATGAAGCAGATTCTCCCCCAGCCTCCTTCCCAGGCTGGTCCCTCAGACCTGCTTCTTCTCTAGGAGCTGGCTCCTCAGCAGCAGGATCTGAGCAATCCACAGAACACACCTGGCTCACAGTACTCCTTCAATTTTGCTGCACAGAGTCAGTAGAGAACCTTAAGCTTTATTTTTCTATTGGCCAGCAACATAAACTGGGTTAAAAAAAAAATCCAAAAGCAGTGAATATTGTTACACAGAGAAAAAGTATAAAACAACTCAGTGGACAAAAGCCAACTTACTGTTCATATCTCATTCTTCCTGGCCTCTCCCAACCCTGTACAATGTGTTTGAAGGGAATGGGAAAAGGCAGCTATGAAGATATGCTTAAGAAACTAGAAATATTGCTTCAAGCAACATGCTCAATATTTTCCTCTTAGTTAGTAGTCAATACTTGTTAAGGAACTTTACTATAAAACAAGAAATAATTTAGAGATTTCTCCTTTAGATCATTACACAATAATTTAGATTTCTTTCCTCTCTTCCTACTGCTGTGGAACCAAGGATAAACCTCTGTTCCTCCACCTCTCTTTCTGCATTAGTCAAAGATTATTTCTTGAGGCTGATGACAAGGGAGTTTCAGATTGACCTGCTCTGAATTTTAACATGTCGCCCTTTAGTGCCAGTCCAAGATTTCTGCTCTGTGAACCAAAACCCCCACAATGCTGCAAGACCCTTAAGTGGTCTGGATGATTTGGCTTATGTTGGCTGTCTACTGCCAGGAACAGGGCTCAGCCAGCATTGCTAAAAGCCCAGGAGAGGGAATAAATTTGCTTATAGAAGTCTGAGCTTGTCTTCACTGCTCAGAAACACTGAAATCCCACAGCCCTTGCTGTTTCATGAGTGTAACAGGCATACCAGAAAGGAGGGAACAAGACAAGAGGCACACAAGATCCCCTAAATTCAGGCTAAAGACCCTGCTGGCAACAAGTCCATGGCAGCAGTGCTATCTGCATCCTGTATGTATCCAGGATCCCAGTGCAGAGACAACATTTAATTAAAACCTATTCCTCTGCAGCAAACAGTTAACCCAACACCACCAATTTACCAAGTATACTGGGCCAACTGGTTCAAACTGACTCTCCTGACCTTCTCAGCAGTAACCAGTAAAGTGGGCTTCCAGATAAAGCCAGAAAACCCTCAACTGATTAACAAGCTCTTTGGAGGCTGATAAAACATTTGCATATATTCATTTCCTGCCCTAGGGAGACAAGCCTGAAGGTTTTAATTAGTGAAATCAAGCCAAGGGCATCTCTCTACATTTATGGTAACAGATGAAGAAGGTATTTCCTCTAATGAAACAGGCCAAAGTGTAGCAAGATACGCCAGCCCCACAGAGCAGTTCTTCACCAAACCTCAGCAGGGGATAGGTAGGAAGAAATCAAGTGGTCTCACTCATGCTAGAAGCCACTCAATAACAGGCTAGACCAAAAGAATTAGAAAGTAGTCCATCATCTTTGCATCAGAATCGGTAGGAAGCAAAAGGCCTCTTGTGGCTCCTAATGGCACTGTGTTGGGGGGAGCTTCAAGGAAGAGGAGGAATTGCTGAGATATCCTAAGGCACCCACATCTTGGCAACATGAGAGTAACAACTGGACTTCAGCGGCACCAAGTTGTGCTCCCAGTCAGCAGGGCAAGTAGCTTCTGCCCCAAGGAGCCAGGCAGGCATCCTCTCAGGTGGAAAACAACTGTGTTAAGACATTGGTGCACTCTTGGGAGGAGGGAGAGAAGTCTTCCATGTATGAGAAACTCAGCTCTGGCTCCAGCTCAGCGCAGAACCATCATCTGTCCTCCCAGTCAATACCCAGTGCTGCTGAGCCACTTCTCAGAAAGCAAACCATGACTCTTGCACAGCATCCTGATATCTTCATGTTGGCTCAGGAAAAGCTTCAAGAGAAATGACCTCGGATAAAACTTGCTTCATAGTTCTACCAAGGCACTGTTTTGCTACAGCTTCTAGCAGAGGATCCACAGCTCTTTTGTTTCTTGACATGGAAGAGGACCCGCTGAGCTCCCGGCTGCCTTGTACACAACAAGGAGGGTGACTTTCCCTCAGAGGGGCAGGTAAGGCGGTGTGTGGTTCTAAAGGCATTTAATTATAGAGCCAAGTCCTCAGGTTACAGACACTTTGGTGGTGGTGGTAGAGAGTGGTCAGGTTGGCAGGTGCTAAGGGAAGTGGCAGAAGGGCAGCAACAGAGTTCCCACAGCTATTAATATGGTTCTGACTTTAAACTCTTGTACAAGCAGCAGGTGAAAATCATTCCGAAGATCTACAGAGTGTGAAGAGAAAAATACATGGAAAAAACAGAATGGATGCAGTGGAGACAGCAACTTGCAAACTAACAGTCTGGACCCAGGCTGGAGTGGCAGCCAGCTCCTGCCTGGGGATACCACACTCCAGCTTGCAGTAAGCAGCAGGAGAGAACATAATCTGTGCTAATCCTTGTAATTAACCACCAGTAGCTTCCTGGAGTGTAATTTGGCTGCTTGCCAGAACAAAGCGGAAGATGAGGAACTCCCAGACACATCTGCATCAGGAAAAAAAAATAACATCCTGTGCTCTCCCCTCTAAAATGGGAGTGGGGGGCATCCATATCCTACACTTTTATTCATCCCCCTCCCCAAAATAATGGCAGGCCCACAGGGCTGTTATTCAGAATGACACAGCTGAAGGAGAAATTCTGGATGATTTAAGACAATGGTGAGGATGCGGGGTAGGAGGGTCCCTGCTGCGGAGCGGCTCCTACGCTGGGCGGGCAGTGCCGGCCCGTGGCCACACGAGGGCTCCCTCGGGCTGCCGAGCGCCCGGCCCATGGCACAGCTGGATACACCGGCTCCTGCAGGGAATTTACCACACTGGCAAGAAAGGCTTTTGCCTTGGAGCTGGTCCCCAAAGTACCTGGCAACTTCTCACTGCCAGGCGGGGAAGAGCAATACAACACCTGGTTATTTTCCATCCCTCAGCTCAGTTGCTCCTTTAACTTCTGCCCAGCACTCCCAAAACTTCACTCAGCCCTTTTTACCTGCACACAAGCAATGCTGATCCCCACTGCCCCGATAATTTTCAGATGCTCTTGAATGAAGTTTTCCAGCTTGGTGATGCAACCACTCTGCAGGGTGAAAGGAGGGACATGGAAAGTCAGCTTCATTTTAACCTCTTGTTTACTTTAACCCAATGGCTGCGACCCTTGAAATCAGTGTTGTAAAAAGTGGTGTCTGTGAGCAACCTCCTCCCCCAGTATCACTGGAAAAGCAGTGCAGTTGATGTGAATTGCATCATGTTTTGTACTACTCTGGACCAACTGGCTCAACAGCCACTGAACAAACCCGAGGTGGCTGCTGGCTGGACAGAAGAACCTGCCACATCACACAGTGTGCCATTCTTCTCTGAGATCTGTGGAGAAATATTCCCTTGCTCACTGCCTAGCACGTATCTGGAGTGCATATTTCCTCTGTCAAGCCAAAAGGCCAAGGAAACGCTGCTGAGTGGATGCAGTACAAGAACTCTAAAATAACAAGAACCTTTTAAGAGTAAATTCTTCCCTCTGCTCTTTGACAGCAGCGAGTTTCAGTGTGAAACTGGAAAGCCAGGTTCTGGCTGCCTGTCATGCAACTGCACACCTGGCTGGCAGCATGACCTTTCCCTCCCTATTTCACACCCAAGTTTTTAATGTCAGAAGGCAAAATTAAATCAGTAAGAGAATTCTCTGTTGCTTTGTTTGGGTTTTTCACTCCTTTAAATAATTAAACTGTTTAACTCTTGAGGCAGGTCTTCCCTGGTAACATCAGGGGGATTTATTGTGTAGGCTAGAGCAGTGCTCCGAGGATGCTGAAGGCCCTTCTGCCCCAGGAGTTTACAGTGAACGCAGACACCTACACACAGACAGGCAGAAGGAAGGGTGAGCACACAGCTCTCCAGTTGGCAAAGGCCTCATTTTTCCCACACCAGCATTACACTTTGTAGTCAGACCCAGCTGCCCTGATATGAAGCAGTCACTCCTGTTCCCTTTTCTAGGTTTTCCTTCCCCAAAGCCACTTAAGTACTTTGTGAACTCTAAGACCTCATATGCAGCATCTGACTGTGGATCCAAACCTGCCCTTGCAGCTTGTTCTCCTCTACAACTAGCCCAGAACATTCAGCAGCCCAGTGAGCCTCTCAATGCAGCTGGGCAGCTCCCTCCGGCTTCACTCAGCACAGAGAAAGGATGGGAATTGCCAGCCCTGCCCCTCAAATGGCTGTGAGTTTCCACCCTCAAAAACACCTCATTAACTTGTGGACACTTCTTGCACTTCTCACTGGGTCTTCCTGAAAGGCACAAACCTTACAGGAAAGCCTTCTTCCTGAAGTGCAAAACCCAGCCAAGCAGCTGGACATATGAGGAGCTTTGGTAGGTTAGCAAGACTGGACTTCATCTCCCTATTCATTCTAAAAAAATAGATAGTTGGTTTCCTTTGAGCTGTTTGAGTTTCTTGACTTAATGCAGGTGTTATTCACACTCCTCTTCCACATCCCACTCAAAGACTGTGAGAAAGAAATACCTGCTCTGAAAGGGCCACCCCTTCACCAACAGCCCTCCCTTAAGCGTCAGGGTGACAGGAAAAAGGAAAAGTTCCAGTTGCTGCTTCCCAGGCAGATAAAGCCAGCCAAGGTGCTGGCTCCACTGATGAGAAAAAGGTCTTGGCTGCCCCAGGGAGAGCATCACAGTGAGCAAGTTAAAGCCAGGTGACATGACGGGACGGTGCCAAAATAAATGCAGGTGTTTTCACCAGCCTTACACAAACTGGATGAATAAATGGGCTGAGAGCTACCTGTTTACTTACTCATCTAGTCTGGGATTCAATTTGCTTCAAGACAAGCTCCTACATCTTGACTCCATTTTCTTTACAGGACAAACCACAGCTGACTGGAAATGCCCTGATTTGTCTGCTACAGGACCCTCTTTTCTTCCCATATGCTGTAGATCAAATCCCATCTCAATCAAGGACCATTTGCACCTCACTCAGTAATTCCAACCACAGGAAGCTGTGTCAAATGTAGGACTCACATCCCAAGTCTCTTGCCAGAATCAACAACCTCTGCCACTTCCCTCATTATTAATGTGCTCAGTGGTAACAAATACAATTTTTATTTTTTTTTTAACCTACATATAAAATAATAGCCCAGATGGCCGAATGCTCAGCTCAAGAAATTAATTCTGCTTTCTAAGAAGTGCTACTGACTTTGAAGCCTACTGATAGTTTGCAGCAGTACCTCAACACCTTTACTCCCCGCCCACCTCCTCCACATACTTTGTGACAGGTGGCTCTGAAGCTCTTTTGCTCCTCACCTCCTTGTAGATGTTGGAAGGATGGTCTCTTCGGCCACACAGGTCAGTTATCGTCTTACAGCAGCTGTCTGGGACTTTCCGCCCACTGGCCTCCGGAGATTTGATCCACAGGCTGTCAGCCCAGTCCGTGTAGTTATTGCTCCCACAGCACTTGAACTGCACACACAGAGAATAAAGGCTGAACCTTCAAGCACTGCAACCTCTTTGCCCTCCAGCCTCTCACATCACCCTCCTTTGCAGAGACTCCAGCTCTCTCAAGGGTTTGATTTTTTTAGACTACTATAATTACTAGTGACTTTTGTGTTAAGAGTCCCCCAAATGGCCATTAAATGTCAGGTTCATCTATCCTTCACCAGCTGTGACTTTTGGTTACTGCTGGGATGAACTGTAACCAGAGTGCACCTGCAGCTGCTTCAGCTCTTAATCACTGGAGAGTGTTAATGATGGTAACAGGGTAAGTTTAATTACCAGTTACTATCACAAATGCACCTGCTACACCAGTATGAGTATAGCAGGTCCTTTCTGTGGGAAAACCTGTCAGAACTGTGGCAGCCCTAACCTGAACCACCAGCCAGGCACAGCGAGCAACAGCAGTGGGAGAACTCTTATTTCATTACATCTTGCTCTCTAGGGTGCTGAGAAGTTTAATGAAAAATGTCAGCAATTTCTCCAAAGCTTTGAACTGGGAAGTAGAAACAGCTATCAGAGTGACTTGGCAGCTCCAGTTCACTGGGAGCAGTTCAGATGTTGTTTCCCCAGTGCTACTGCAATTCAGTGATCACACGGTGCAATTCTGCCAGTTGCATGGCTCAGGCCCTGCACCTCACCAAACTTTGTCTTGAATCACGACAAGCAGAATATGCACTCAGCATACAGAATACCTGGAGGCTGGATGTCAAGAGATGCCCTCTGTGTGCTTGATTTTAAGCCCTGCACCGCATTAATTCCCTTTGCCCGCAGAGATATTTACCTCCTGCTGCAGTTTGTCTACTGCACTGGTAACACTCTCTTCTCCCTCCTTCCGGTACTTCTGGGTCATGGTGTTCTTCAAATTTTCCTTCAGCTCCATGCTCAGCTGAATGCAAGAGACAAGTGGGATAAAATCACTAAGCAAACTCACTCTTTGGAGCAACCCAGAGCCCTGCATGTTTCATTGCCTCGGCTCTAAGAGAATTGCAGAGAACCCAGTGGAAGGTATAGCTTCCTTCAAGATAATCCTCCAAGGCTGGACTGGACAGGCTTATTTCCAAATGATTACAGATCATGCCTCCGTTTTAATAACTGGAAGGAGTTGCTTCAAGATCAAATTTCAACCTGTGTTGCACATTCCATATGGCTTCTCACCTCGAGTAAGATTGCCAAGACAAAAGAGAATATGCCTGCTTAAACATGAATATGCCTATGAGACCACGTGCAGTTTTCTCCCTCTAAAGCCTGTGACAAAATACTAAAATCCAAGTCACTCTGCCCAGGAACAGGAAGGAATCAGAGTTTTTGGCATGCTGGACTCAAGCCATGTAGTTTGAATACCATTTGTATCAGCTTCAAAAAGGATGTCACAGGAGAGAATTAAGTGTGGGATTGCCTAAGTACTGCAAGGCCTTTCTTGATAATAGAGAGATGAAGTCTGATTTTGCAAGAGCAGAATTTCTGAAAGTATCATCATAAACCACTGGCATGTTCAGGTGATGGAATTCAAACATTTATAAAGTGGAGACTCTTATAATCTAACTGAATTCTTCTCACCCATCCAGATGTCACCCAAAAAGGGCCAAAGAGCTCCATCTTTTTTTTTTTTTACCATCCTGGCTGGGTCTTTTTTTTTGGTGTCATCCTGCTTCATGGAGTAACACTGCTTCAGTGCAACACCTCTGAAATTCCAAGTTTCCTATACTAATAAACAATGTCAACATGCATATTAGACGGGGTCAATGAATGAAACAGGTGAGCAGCCTCTCTACGCACCTTTTATTCTACACAATAGGGGGTAAATGAAAGGTCAAACATCTGTTTATGCTGAACTGTGCAAAATACAGTCTGGAGTTTATTCTCCCTTTGAAATACTGTCTTTTCCAATCCCATATGTCAGATGGGGACAACATCTATCTCACAGAGATGATATGATGCCTCATTCATTAATATTTACAAAATGCTTTGAGATTCTGGGCTGGGAAGCTCTATGGAAACACATAATAGCATAATAGAAAGAAAAAGGTTCAGTAACTGGAAGGCAGAGCCAAATAAAGGGCAGAGTCCATTAGCAGAATTATTACTTGGGAGAAAAGCAGTTACCTGCAGGCTCACAGGGAAGAACTGCAGCATGATAACAAAAGAACCAGTTTAGACAGATACATGCAAGCCTTAGACACCAAAGCAAGGACCAAAATAAAAACAGTGGCAAACAGAGCAAGCAGCCTGCAACCAGGAGAGAAGGGGATTTATCAGCCAGAGGGCAAGGGGAAGTGCAGTTATTGATCAAAGACACACTCAAGCGATCTAAAGCACTCAAGGGTACAGTTCCAAATATGCTGTCCCTTATTTCAACCTAGGGATCAGCTCCTCTTCATCCACTGTCACATATGAACCTCATGCCTTTCACAGATGGATGGACAGACCCTGGCTTTCTGCCATGCCTGTCAGGATTGATCTTTTCCTGTTAAATATGCACACTCATATCCCATATCCCTTCTGGCAGAAGCCAGCACAGTTCTTTGGCTTCTTGCAAACCACCAGTGCCCATCTTAATAAGGCAAAGCACAGAAGGCCCAAGAGAAAAAGGAATGGCAACGAATCCTGGCAGTAAAGTCAACAAGATGGGAAGTTCAGCTGCCTTACAGACAGCCACTTGGTAACAATCCTAATTTGCCATTTCCAATCAATTTCCAGGCACCAGAGCAACTTCACAGGCTGTCTGTGCCTTGGTGGTTACACTCCCTTTTAAAACAAAGTGATTACTTTAGCAACTACAAAAAGTACCAGGCTAGACCTGCAGCTGTTGCGAGCATGTGCTCTTTCTCCAGCCCCTCAGCTGGGCTGATTAAATAAAGCTCTCAAAAACTTCTTGACCTGAAAGGACCTCTCAGCTGGACAATTCTTTTTGCCAGTTCAAAGCATGCCAGGTAGCTTGCCTGGATGCGGCAGGAACTGCTTCTACATCCTGGACATACTAAGTGGCACTAACATGGTTTCACTATGCCTTGACTGGTCAGGAGAGTTACCAGATTCACACAACCTCAAAAATTGTCTTCTACAAGGGTCTACAGAAAAACAGTACACAAAGGTGCACCACTGGAAGGAGCTGAGCAGCAAGGCTGAGGACAGCAGGCCTCCCTAGAGCAACCACCACTTTGTCAAAACCAGTAAATAATCCAAAGTCTTCTGTATGGGGAGAGGAGTGAGCACAGACATGTGAAAAGGTGAACCACAACCAGACCTAGTTCCCAAGCCTTCAAGGTCAATTTTGGCTGGAAAAATGGGATAATAATGAGCTGTTTTCCCTCCCTCATTTGAGTCTCTAAGGATTAGTGTCCACTCACCTGCTGGTAGTAGATATAGGCCAGGATTCCAGCAATGATCTCCAGGAGAAAGATGCACAGCAACAGTATGAAATACTGTAAAGTAATGGGAAAAGCACAGCATTAGAACAGAACATAAGGAGATGCTGTGAGCGAGCTTTTCATTAGCTGGTAAAATGCCTGACTCTGTCTTCATCGATCCTTTCCTCAGCAGTGTTCCAAGGCAGGGGCTGGGATAAAGACCTCCAAAGGGTAGGAAAGAAACAATCCCACAGGTTAAAAAAACCACCAAACCACAGGGTAATTGAAGACAAGCAGCAGCAAGTGTGAGTTTAACTCACAGAGCCAGAGGGATACAGAGAATGTGCAAGAAACTGAGATAAGATCACTGTACAAAAGAAAGTGGTTGCTGGATAACATGTGAATAACTCAGTATCACAGAAAACATCTGATTCTGACATCAATACAAAAAAAAAAGAAAAAACTTTTGCTTGTTTTGATATTGTTTAGGGCATTTCATCAAGTTACTAAAGTGCAATGTATGTTATAGTGATGATTCAGTAGAGCCACAAAAGGCTCATTTCACCAAGGATACAGCAGATCAGCTAAGCATAAACCATAGATTTATGCTCCAGTGATTATTGTGGGGCTCAGTCACAGGCTGAGGGGCACTACTGAAGCAGATGGACTTTATCACTGCTTCACACTCAAGATTGTGACTGTATGTTCGTTGAACTGGAATCTAGAAAAAAGCTAAATCCCTGTAAGAGCTGGCCTTCCCAGAAGAGAACAAGCAAATTATCTCCTATTTTCTGTTTTACCCCTGAACTTAAGAAAGGTCTGTTCCCAAGACATGAAGCAAATGGCATTCTTGAAATGTAACTAGACATCACATCATCTCTCTCTTCACAAAGCACAGCGAAGACCTGGACACAGCAAGGTGACCTACACAGCAAAGATGCCTTTGGTTGCACAAGGTTTACACTCCAACTGTGCACTCTTTTCTCTAGGTATTTCCAAGCCCCTTTTGCAGGAGTAAACTGACACAAACACTCAGGCTTCCTCTTTCACCCCACTGGGATTCAGCAGCTGCAAAGGACAGACAGCTGGGTTTTATCTGCAGACCCTGCTTTAATCTGAGCACACAATCTGAGTCTTTCACTTCCCAGCCCCACACACTCCCCGTGGCAGACTGCTGACCGTCTCTGCAGCCTATACAAGGTACCCATTTGTACCAGGGGGATGAGTCACCCAGTGGAGCTGCAGGATAGCTAAAGGCTGGTCCCAGCACTCACAGGAGGTTGAAAGGAGGCAAGAATGGGTTGGCATGCCTTGAAACAACGCTGGCTCTCTTTTGTTGGGACCTAGTTATGCCTTAACTGCTCTGACATCATCTCTCTGCGGAGGAGGGGGGCAGGAGGATGGCAGGATGCTGAGAATAACCAATGAACAGGAAAGATTATTTATTTCTCCCTGCGCTGTGTAATGTCAGAAGCATTCAGGTAGAGCTGAAGTTGTGTCACCACATGCTCTGCTCATTGTGCTGGCTTACTGTGGATTGAAACAAACATGTATCCAGCAGACCTTAAAAAATTTGAGTCACAAGGCCCCTGTAAAACCTTGAGAGGGAGGTTAGTGCAACTACCACCCATGAATTCAACCTCTCTATGGATACACTCCACCATTATCCTTATCTCAGTCTCAGTTGTTCCCTGAAGGCCACTTCTAAGAATCATGCTGATATAGGGCAGCAGCAACTTTCACTAGGGACACACAAAGAGCACAGGGCTGATCTCACTGCTATTCATCCATAGCTGCAGGGCTTTCTTAGAGGTCTTCTATGGGAGGAGTAGGCCTGCTCTGGCATGGAACTGTAGGGACATGCCCTACTTGCTTCCCAAGTCAGAAATGTGTGATCACCCAAAGGCTTGTAGCAGACACATGCCTGGACCTGGGTGGGCTATGGGCAAAATTTACTCTTACTGTGGCTCCAAGACAGAGCCAGAGCTATCTGGTGTCTCCTTGAGATCTACAGAGTCCAAATTTCTTCCATCCAGCTTCAAGTGTCTCAGTGAAGTACCAGCATTAGTGTGTCTTCTCCGAATAACCCAAAAAATGGTTCACCCATCAACAATCCAAATAATTATCTGGAGGCACCTTTCTACTACCTGAAGAAAAGATATATAGCAACTATACTCCTAAATCAGCAACCTCAGTTCAGTGGGAGGGCTCCTGCTTGCATCTTGACTGATGTTTGACACAACAGTGGCCTGTGTGCTTGTAAAGAGCTGGACTGCAGCATCACAGCCAGTCAGGCTGCAGTTCCACTGCCATGCCTGCTCAGGGAGCCAGAGAAACTCCACATCTGCTGCCCAAGCCTCAGCACAACTCCTAGTTAACAAAGGCAAATAAGCAATGATGGAGAAAAAAGATAACACAGGCATGAGTGATCATCAATGAAACACTATGAAAAGCTTTGAGGTGAGCCCACAAAACTCAGTTACATAGAAGGCAGCAAAAAAATTCAGCTTCTCAAGCCTTCAACAGAAAAACAAACTAAAAACCAGACATGCATTTTACAAACAGCACCCAAAGCTGTCAAAAAATCGATTTTTTAAAGCACCAAGAAGGCACTGAGGGAGAGCAGACAGTGCCACTTATAGAGCTCTCTCCCATATATACAGGGGTCTCTCATACAGAGAGAAATTGGGACCAGCTGGCACAGACCCTGCGGTGACTGTGAAGCTGTCAGGATTACTGTCTGAGCTCAGAGCTGGCAAAGGCCCCCAGTCAAGCTCACCCAGCCCTGGCAAGCACAGCCCTATCTCAGATTACTCATGGCAACCAAAGCAGAGCACACGCAAGAAGAGACAATAGGCCTGTCACAACCCACCACTCTGAAAGGACCCATGGTGTAAGGAGCCAGAGTGACTCGTTGTTCCCAAGAGACAATTATTAGCTTTGTATGGCAGAATAACAAAGAAAACCCCACTAGATTTTCATATGTAGCTTCTGGCTGAGGGAAGAAGACAAAGGGAGATCTCTGGCATGGAAAGCAAGTGAAGCAAGGCCAAAACAGTTGCTACAGAACAGAAGGCTAATGAACAGGCATCAGCATTTCACTCACTGTGTCCCCCTCTGAATGTTATTCTCCCCTCCTGGCCCTGCTCTGCCTCTCACAGGCATTATCAGATCTTCACAGCAATGGTACAAGCATCAGGCTTGCTCACAACTCCTATTTCTGCTCCTCTATCCAAAAAAGAAGAGGAAAAATGGGACAGTCAGGTGAACAAGGAATTGCAAAGGAAGGAGCTGGTAAAGAGTTGATGAAGTATCTTTTTCTGTACCTGTGAAAGCCAAGAGCCACTGACTTATTTCAGTCACTGCTCTCACCACTGTAGCCCAGACATTAAAACAGACTGCTGCTGCACTCCAGACTGAAGGGAAGATTTGAGAGGGAGGGAGCAAAATAGAAACCTCAGTGGCTGATCAAAAACTTCAGTGTAGGTGGGTGAGCGGGAGCTCAGGAAGTAACACAGAGAAAGGTGTAAAAGAAGCAGCAGATTGTCAAAACAGCATGGCTTGGGTTTTTTTGTGGAAGCAAGACTATAATAATTTTTTTTGTAACTAAAGAAATATTGGAAATGTTCTGATTTTTGACAACCAAGTGAAGAAGTACGTTAATCTGGCTCGAACCTACTGTCACTTAAAGCTAGTTTTGTTACAGCTCTCTCCTATTTTCCTCTCTCTTCCAATTTTCCAAAAAAAATATAGGATGGGCAGGGAAGAAGAAAGAGACAAAAGCCACATGATTTTGAATAGTTTCAAATAGACATTCTTACACAAAGCACAGGTTTTATAACTATACTTTGTACTTTTGAACCATGCAGCACATTCTTTGTGTGGATGAAAGGTAATGCTCTGCAGTAAAACCTGTCCCGTGTCAAGGACAGCACTGTTGTCAGGAGCTGGAGGGCCTCAGTGGTGTTTGGTCTAGCACAAATAAGGTTGTAGCACAACCAAGATGTTCCCCCAAACAAAACCACCAAACTAAACTTACCACTCTTAGCAAATTCCGACGCTCTTTGAAGGTGGCACAGCAACCAAGGATGCCAGTAACCATGACCACCACCCCAGCCACCACCAGAATATAAGCAGTTGCAGAATACGTGCTGGAGGAGAGCAGGCTGATGTAGTCACTCTTCTCAGCAAGGGTCCAGGTGCCCACTGCCATCACGGCCCCACCAGCCAGCTGGGTAGGGAGAGAAGCAAGCAAATGAAGGGCGTCTGATGCATGAACTTCCTCCCCTCCCAGAACAATTCAACAGGGACACCAGGATGTGCCTGGCTCCACAAGCTGAGCCAAGGATGGTCTACATTAAAGGATGGACTCCCATAGGTCTCACTGGGAATGGCAGCAGGCCCCAGTGCACTCAGAAGGGCTGAGCTTAAAGGCATCCAGTTCAGCACCCCAGGCAGCCCAAGCTGGAAGCATTCTGAACCATCTACCTGTGCACAGCAATTCATACTCAGACTGGAATCTTCCCAAATGTAGCCACACTGGGCTGTCGGCAAATAGAAAATGTCGTATCTATTTGACCAGCCTGGCTGGTTAAACTCTAAACCTTTCAGCAAACGAACACAGAGAAGCCAACCACACTGTTAGCAGCCCCCTCTCTCTTTGTAAGCCTTCTGTTTCCAGAGTGTTTTATGCAGCTCCTAGTAAGCATGAACAGTTTTTCTTAAAGATCTGACTTGGACACTCCAAAGCTCTGTCCTATGCACCAAAGTAAAACACAACCTTTTGGAATCAGTAACTTTTCCAGTGGAAAGCATGACTCTAGGAAGCTCTAGGACCAGCTGAAAGAAGGTATGTGTTATCCACGCTCTAGCCGTCCCACTTCACTGCCAGAACTCCCTCTGCCATTTTGAGAGGAGGAATGACAAGACAGTGGAGCCCTCAGAATCCTGGGAAAAGTAAACCAGGTGAAAAAACAAAGCTTATTTTCAGGCTCTCTGTAATGTTCTGTATTTGATAATATAACCTAGACACAACCATGGATGGTGGCAAACCACAATTTCCCACAGCCTGGGCAGGCAAGTTCAAGGGATGCGATTTCACCCCACAGGACAAAAGCTGCATCCTACTGACATCAACACTTCTTGACAAAGACATCATCAAGCCCAAGATTTCTGTGCTCCTAACACCAAACTGCAGTGCTATCTCAGTGCCTCTGAAACAAATTGAAGTTTCTTACCCAGAAAAAGAAGTTGAAGATGAAGAGCAGGTACTTCAGACAGATGGTTCCACATGTTTCCTTCTTTTCGGTATACTCACGCATCTTTCTGGCTTAGAAAGTTCCTGGGGGGGAAAAAAATTAAAAAAAAAACAACAACAAAACAAAACAACAGGAGATCTTGAGTCAGTCATTCATCACACTGCTTCTCCCAAAAGGCCATTGTTACTATTCTCCTCCTGCAAGAACTAACATTTCCAAACTTCTGCTAAAGAATGCCAGTGAACAAGCCACTCAACGACTTCAGGGATGTGCAGGACAGTGCTCGTTCAGATAAAGAGCTCTTGTATCCATTTGGGTGGCCTACACACACAAGACTTGGCAGTGTAAAAGGGAGACAAGATGGTTCCAGAACATGGCCTTCCGGTACTTCCTACATCCTCCTCTCCCTATACCGCTGTCATGTCTGGAGACTCACTTTCCTTTAGACTGGTACTTGCAGTGGAATGATCAGACCTACCACTGTCTGACTGGTCAAGCCCAAACCATGGAAAGTGATCAACATTACACTGTGGAAACTTCAGTAGAGGTCATGTTTACTTCTTCCTATTTGAACTGAAATAAATGAAAACCCAGACCTGTTCTCCAGAAAATCCAATCTGGCTCCTGACTACAGCCTGTAACTGCTGTTCTGAGGCAGTAGCAGAAACCTCTGTCTTTGGTATCTTTGGAATAATCTGTCTCCAAAGAATATGATTTTCTTACTGGTATTAGTTACAACTGCCTTAAATAGATCCTTCTGTAAGTTTGAGCTACTTTTAATCTTTACAATTCTAACTGGGAATGTACTTGCTATAAATTCAATGCCCTATCCTTTCTGAACACCAGCAGTACATTGGAGTAATTAATTCTCCACTGCATACTTCTCAGGGCCCTTCTCACTGGCTAGCTGTCTCCCAGAGCAGCTGTCCCAGCTACTAAGAGGAAGAAACGTAACCACTGGCTTCAGCAGATCTGACAGTGTAAAATGCCCCTGCAGACACATAAGCGATGGGAGTTTGTTGTGAGTCAGTCCCAACGTTACAGATCTCCTGCTCTTGAGCATGTTTCTCAGAAGCACAGCTCCATGTCACTTCGCTGCCTGTTGCTTAGACCTTAGAAGGTCTGAACCTCTCAAAAAAAAAATTATATTCCCACCACTGCCTGACCAAGCAAACAGGACAAAGGCACTGTCTGGAGTGTCACTGCCAACATCACCTGTGTGAGGCAGGATGCACAAGTGCAACCAAATCCACACCAGCTGCATTCAATTAAAAAATCCTCCCTTTCCTACCCCAGCAGCCAGCAAGGAATGATGCAAACATTGTGCACCCATATCAGAGCAAAATGTTTCCCTAAAACCAGAAATTTTCCTGGAAGCAGGCAGGCAAACAGCCTCTCCGTTTTTCCAGAGGCATGGAGTTCGTGCTTGCTTAGATTACAAAACTTCTTCCCACAAGTGACGCAAGCTCCCTCCAGGGTCCCACTGCAGCTGCAACCCAACCATGCAGTACAGATACTGATCTACCTTGGCAAGACACCTGACAGCAAAGAAAGCAAGCAAGGGGTACCGCAGCCAGGCTGCATATCAGGTGATTATCAACATTATCTCTGCCAACACACTGCTAAGCTCTGGCTTTAGAACCACATGAACCTAGCCTGGGAACAGCAGCTGCCCATTCTGCAGCATCATTGTATTTTATTTGCAGGAAATAATTTCCTTTTGCTTCATCCAGCCCACTCCTAAACTCCAGTCAGGCATGTACTTTAGAAACTAACAAATGAATCTAACAGGGAAGGCAAGGGTGAGAACATACCAGCAGTCCCACCCATGCCTGTCCCCCATCACTATTGCACAACAAAACGTTTTTCTCTATAATAACATCTGGCAACAGCAGTTGGCAGCAGAAGACTGTTTCACCAGCAAAGGGAGCAGCCCTGAAATGGTGGCACAGATCAAGGAGAACAATCCTTCAGACTTATCTTCAGAAGAGATCAGAACCTCCAGGAATGCTCAGATTAATTACCACATTGCAGCACAAAAGGGCCCAGGGCAGTGGGAAGGAATGGATGTTGCTGGTACTGCATACACTGAACAAACTTACAAATTCTCAATGGAAGATGCCCCATGAACACAACATTCATGGAAGGTGACAGATTTACAGCTCCCAGAGGCTTCATTTAGCCACGGAACAAGAATGGTAGCAGCGAAGCAGGCTCCCACAGCCACACATGCCTGCACAACCCAAAACATGTACCTTGGCCCAGACCTGAGAGATGCCCTCTAGTAACAGGTCTTTTGCCTACCCCTCCTCTAACATACAGAGGAACATGCATTGCAGGTTTGCAGAGACTGACCCTGGTTCCTTATCAGTGATAGCCAGGTATAGTAACAAGGCTTAAAGTCCTTGGGCTCCTTTGCCCAGTTACCCTCTTGCTCTTGAGAATTTTAGGAAGCTTCCTTCCTTCCCCTCAAAGTATGCCCCCCACAAAAAAAGAAAAGCAACTATGGGTATTTCCACATATGGCCATAGAGTAGATGCTGGGCCCTAGCAAAGGATACTAACTTGTCCTTCCTTCTGACCCAAGAGCACAGAAACCCCAGTTACAACTGCATCTTTTTCTTGGTGAGGACTGGGCGGACACACAGCTAAAACTGCACCTGCACCAAGGTGACAGTCTGAAATCCTCCCCAAGACTGCAGGTCCTGCTCCACCCAGCACTGCATATGGACCTTTCAAGCAGCTTGGCTCTGCTACTGACAGAGGATCTGCCTGTTTCCAGAAAGCCGGCAGGGAACAGCTGCAGGTTTATAAAGCAGGGTGATTCACCAGGGATGGCAGGCCATGAATCAGAAAGCAATCAGGGCTGTCTCCTGTATGATCTATCCTTCCTAGCCAGGAGCAGAGATGATGGCACTGGCTGCCTCTGCATGCTTAATGACTCACCCAGCCAGCTATTCAGGGAAACAGCTCTCTCTAGACCTTCCTTTTGGAAGTCATGTGTTTGTGCTCCTTGCCTCACACAGAGTGCCTGCTGCCTCCCATCACTTACAAAGACAGGGTTGGGCTTTAGGGAGATATCCTGGTCTTCAAGTGAGGGCAGGAAACTACAGTGAAATACCTTTCCCAAAGAGCCCAAGCCCTGAAGAGGGGAGCCACAATTTGCCTCCGAGGCTCATGGTGACTACGGGCTCTGAACCTCATGGTCCCAAAAAGAACAGAGGTGTTGATCTGCACCACAGCACCAGGACACACGTGGGGGACCCCAGGGCCTCTTGCCTTCAGTCACCTTTATAACAGACCCTCAGAAGTGATATGAATCACTCTTGAAAATAGACAAAAAGCAGTAACAGTAATTAACACATTCTATTTTAAAACACTGAGGCAAAGATCTACTCTGAATCACGTCGGTAATTATGAATGAGCTCTCCAAGGAACAGAAAATGGCAAGTTCTGCCACAGGGGTGTATTTACAAACACATAAAAACATATTAATTAAACATGAGCTTCATAATGGGAAGCACTTTGCTAACTGAAAAAGTGGTTAGAAGACTAAAAGCATTTCCATAAAGAAGTTCACTTGGTCCAGTCTGACAGACAGTAGCTTCATCAGCAAGCTAAATTTAAGTAAGCAATTGTGGTAATACACAATGTGTTGAAAGTGAATTCACCAGAATCAACAATAGGTTCCTGCTATGCCCGCCCACACACACACACACACACACACACACACACACACACACACACACGTAATGTAAGTGACAAGGAGAAATAATCCTCTAAGGAAAACAAAATGCACAAAGCTGGGAGGAAAAAACAAGGACAAACTCAGCGTGAGAGATCCTACAGATGAAAGGGAGAAGTAATAGTCTGAAGATTAATTCAAGAAACTGGGAGTTGAACAGCTTGAATCCAGCTTTCCACTCTGATATACAGTTTGTGCACGGACTTGGGCAAGTCCCTCAGTTTGACTCTTACCTCTGCTCTTCCTCCCCAGGGCAGGGCCCTCAACTTTCTCTAAATCCAGTGACTTCCAATCCAAAAAGCTCTGCTGACAAAGGAATGCCATCTGTGAGGCATGGCAGGCTGCAGGTGCCTGGCAAATTGGAACATACAGTGCATGACTGCCAGGCAAGGCTGGGATCACTTCAAAAGTGAAACCATTCCATTGTCTGATTTTCTTGGGCTCTCATCCTACTGAGACTGAACCCTTAGGACAAATCGGACAACACCACAAGTTGAGCAGTTTGGTTCCAGTTCTGGATATTGAGCATCTGGGAACACAAGCACTGCACAGACACCTGTTTTGTTGTGCTGAGCCACTTAAAATTTCAATGGCAGGACTTGCTCTGGATGTCCCACATCATACCACTGTATTTTCATTTGCAGGCCCAAAGGCACATTCAGGCACACACCCACATTCCAGTGCAGAAAGCACGTGATGTGCACACACACACACACACACTCCTGCTGGCTAGACATTCATTTAGTCATCCCAGACATTGCTTGGTACATTTGCCTCAACTTGCACAGTAACAGTACTTAATTAAACAGCACAGAAAGCCAGGCCTGTAGGCTTTTTCTGCACAACCTGCCCTAAAGCAGCATCTGACAGATGGGGAAGAAACAATGCCAAAGAAAATGAAATAGCTCCCAGGCCATTAAAAGCATCATTATTTTTAAGTATTGATTTTTGAGTGATAGCAAGAAAATTGGTATCCAACACATCAGTGACATCTATTTCATAGATAACTCCTATGCCAGAAGTCAGAGAATTTCTAACGTCTTTGCCAGTGCACATGAGAAAAACCTGCTGAGGAAATCCCACTGCACCTATGGTGCTACAAAAGTAGCACCCCAAAGGGTACAGCCCCTCACCAGTACAGCCCTCTAATGTACCCACTGGGCACGCTGCTGGCCAAGAGGGAAATGTTCCACTGGAGTCTGTCTGAGCTGGGCCTACAGCTGTGGCAGCCATTAGCAAACAAAGCAGATGTCCTCCCCTTGGTATGTGCACTGCAGGTGTGGGCCAATAACTTTGATCTTCAGAAAACTGACTGAAAACCTCAATCTCCAGTAAGGCTAAACTCCGGCCTTTGAAAGCATGACCTCTTCTTAAGTTGCCTCTCCGTAAGATGAAAACATTACCATCACCGCTTTACTTAACCCTCTGAACATTCTCAGAAAGGGCCTCCAGCTGCTTATCAACTCACCAGCTCAGAAATCAGCTAAAAGTCATTTAACCAAAGTCTTCCCAGGGCAGGAATTCTAAAGCTTGCAGGTGATGAGCTCAAATTTATGCTGTATGCCATTATCCACCCCAAACTGAGAGCCAACATGGATCAACAGCCTTGCCACTGACCTTTTACCACCAAAGCTGTTTATAGCACCAGTGCAAATGTTCAGTCCTCTTCAAATCCTTTCTTCCACCCTCTCTCTTCTTGCTTGCTCTGGTCTGCTGCTGGATTCAGGAAAGTAGAAAGCTGGAGGAAAAAATAAGAGAGATGCAGAGAACCATGAACTATGTCAAAGATTATTCAGGGAATCAATATTTTATTATATTCTTTGCCATCAAGTCCTTCAAATAGAGACTACATGATTTCAGAATACACCTTATAAATGCATTTGATTAAACTGCAAAGCATGCACTCCATAACAGTGAAGACCCAAACTGCAGTAGTGGGGAATATGAAAGTTCTCTGCTGGTAGAAAGCTGTCAGAACAGGTTTATATTTACTGCTGCATCCTGTCAAGGCTGCGTACACACAATGACAGCTCATTCTGGTGCAAAAGGCCTGAAAGAACTCCCTGAGGAAACTCAGGAAGAAGACCCTTCTATGCAGTGTGAAGCCCTAGCTGGTGTTAGTGCCTTGAAGTGATCATTGCTCCTAGCCCTCCCATGGGAACTGTCCAGGAAGAGGAAAGTGGTGGGCAGACAGTACCGGAACTCATTGTGTACATCCATCCCCTGCCCAAAATATGGAGCACGTGCCAGACCAGGACTTGGGCAAAGCAAAAGTGTGCTAGGAAGTCACTGTTTTCTTCAGCCTCTATCCCTGTCCAAGTACAATCAAGACACAGTTCCCAAGCACCATGGAAAACAGCTCCCCTGAGTTCACCTATCACTGCCATTCATCCTAGAGCAAGGCTTCAACCTCACAGTGTAAATGCAGAGCATTTCCTTCAGATAAATAAGAAGCCACACAAAGGTGCCCTCAATCTTAACAGGAGTTATTTCTCTACAACCTTACACTTGTCACAGACACCCTACAGCTCGACATGCCACTTTCCCAGCAGACACTGGGGGGCTCGAAGACCCCCAGCAGGACAGCAGCCTGTGAGCATGGTGCCTCCTGTGGCTGGAGCAAGAAGGCTCCCCCAGTGGGCTCCCCTTGATCGGGCAGCCAGCAGCAAACACCAACCACAAGGTCCCCTCTTTTGCCTCTGACTCTAGTTCTTACCTACAGGCTTTCAACCTGCTCATGGCTGTTCCTCAGGGATAGATCTTCACACTCTGTTCATTTCTTGATATACAGGGCAACCCTGCTGCTTCTCCTCCTCAAAGCCTGTTGCCATCAATAGCCACGTTCCAGTCATGGGATTCATCCCGTAAACTCCCAGTAATAGCAAATACGTCATAGCTTTCTAGGAACACAGTGGCTTCCACTTCCTCCTGTTTGTTGGCTATGCTGAGTGCACTGGTGCAGAGACACCTCACCTGGGCTGTTGGACATGACACTTTTTTAGAGGAACACACCTTCAGTCCTTTAAGGTGTTTCACTGGTGTTTCCCTGTTGGCTCCTACTACCTCAGGAGCCCCTGGCTCCTCTCTGTAAGACTTCATGTGTGCTCCAGTGTACCCAGCACATTGCAAAGCAACAGGCTGAGGGCCCTTGCTAGCATTCCATCCCTTTAACCTTGTTGTGTCATCCTATGGCTTGGTATGTCTGTGGAGACAGCTAGGCTGCATAAGGCTGCTGTACTGGAAAATGGCCTCTAGTAAGCCCTCTTTCCCCTGCTTTCCTAAGATAGAGGGTCCCAAACTTTCTGCAATCATTTGTACTGTCACAACTTCATCTATGGCACCATCATCCTACAGCAGGAGGTTTGATTTTCCCTGCAGTCTGTTTCTGCTGGCACTGCAAGCAGCAGGATGGAGAGGGGAAGAGAATAGCAATTCTTCCCTCCAAGCCTGTCTGTTTGGATACTGAATTAATTATCCTTTGATCTACACCCTGACACTAACTTATGTCACAGCCTAAGGCTTAAGCTGTTATCTATTGCCCATACCAAGATAAGGAAGCAGTAATACTTCTGGACTTGTCTGGGTGGGATAATGAAGCATTTGAAAACCACATGGGAAGAGAATAATAGGTAATTTTTATTAGCAGATCAAATTTAATAATTCATAACCATTTTAACTTCCTATTATGTTCAAGGATGAGTTCCTGCATGCCTTCACCTAGCACAGTATGGGCGACACCTTCATTTACAATCAGCTTGGATTATCCCTGCTGATTTTCCCTCTGAAAAATCATGTCAATAAGAGCCAGGAACTTGTTAATTCATATTACTTTTGAAGCCTCTAGATCACAAAAACATTTCTTGAGAGAAACTGTGAAAATCCCAGCACTTGAGCCATTGAGAAGCAGGCCAAACAAAGTTGCTGGAGTCATTAACTAAATATCAGAAAGGGAACGTTCTGAGGAACTGGGGAGAGGAGGGAAGGCACAGGCAGCACTGTCACCTGCAAGGCAAGCAATAGCTCTGAAGCACCCTCCCGAGGCTGGGCGTAAACTCTCCTGGAACAGCCCTTGTGCCTTACCATTTATCCATCTGCTTCATATTGCTCCCAAGCTCCTAGCTTCAGAAGGGAAAGCTGACCCAGGATGCAGAGTTAATCACTTCGCTTTCCATCTCAGCAGGTTAGAACATGCTGCAAAGTCAAAGTACTTGTGCCTCTAGGGCTGGAGAGAATGCAAAACACAACTCAGACATTCAGTGAGGCAAAGCTCCCTCTAAGGAGTTGTCATTTAAACTTGTGGGGGCAGGAACACAGAATGGATTTTGGTCAAAACCATTCCGCCCTGACATCTCTGGCAGACCCTGCTTGACTCCACCTCTTGAAGGGGAGAGCGTTTTTCTGAAGAAGTGAGAGTGGATAAGTTCCCATTCTGGGAGTTAGGGAGGATCTCATCTCAACACCCTCAGGGTCTAGGTAACATCTCCACAGGTTCATCACAATCCCACTGTCATCCCTCAGGATGCTTACCAAATCCTTCCTTTCTTCTACCCTGGATCAAGTTGCTGTGTTTTGAAGAGACCCCTCAAGAGAGATGCAGACCCATAACTCCTGCTAATTTTTGTGAGGGCCAGGTATCCAGAGAGGAACTGCATACCTAATGCACCTGAGGAGCTGCCTGCTCTTTGAGACAAGAGCTGTCTCAGGAGAAGAGCACTCAGCCCTTCCACTCATGTTTTCAAGACTGTTTACTCCACAGGGGAGGGGCCTACTGAAGCATAAATAACAATAAGCATAAATTTCAAACTCAACAAGGACTTACATGTTCAGCACCACCCACATACCTGTGAATTAAGTGTTTTACAAGGGGGCTAACCAAACCTGGACAAGGCAATGCCTGGCTTCAGGATCCTTGAGGATAAAAGGGACCTTGGTATAAAACCAATTTTACAACCATAAGGAAAAAAAGCATGAGAGAGAAAAACAAGAGCAATGGAGTGTTCCTAGGACTGTGTGTCTGTACTTCAGCACTGCTACGCTACACAGCAAACAAAAATCCCTTCATAGGCCTTTCTGGTCCTGACAAAACATGCAGCCAGCCACATCCTGAGAGCAGAAAGTCCATGTCTCCTGCTCCCAGAAGTGGATAAGCAGGGAAGCAAAAAGCCCCTCCAAGTACCCAGTCCCCACCAGCAGCGGGAAGGCAGGCCAGAGACCGGCACACACTGCGCGACTAAGGGGAACTCCTTCTGCGTCAAACAACATCCTCTTGTATTTCACAAGGCCTCCTTTATCCTGAAGGATCCCAAAGCACTTTACGCTATTTATACACAGGAACCACTTCACTAGTCATTGAACTGAGGAGAGGAACAATAACTGTCTCTTTTCTCTCACTCGAAGCACCAGAAATCAGTGCCTGGCTGTGTTTGCAAAGAGCTCATAGCAATGAGGGTTTGACACAACAAGGAGCAATAGTTCAGATAGGTCAGGGCTAGCCAACAGACAAGACAAACTCTTCACTGCAGCCTGCTATTGGTATTTTAAGTTCTATTTTCCCAACTCTGTTCATCAGCATTCTGGGGTTCTTTTTGTTTGGGGTTTTTTTTCCCTTTTTTTTCTTTTTTAAGCAGGGCTTTGTCTGTGCTGGAGAACTTACCAGTAGTATTAAGCCACATTTCTAAACAAAACAGTTTGTGCAGAATCAGCTTTCTGCTTGATCCCTTCCTATTCATTATCTTCCTATTCATCACATTCATTTTCAACTCAGCTCTCAGAAGTGAAGCCACTGGGTCCTCAGTGTTTTCAGGGAGGGCTCACAAAACCTCCCTTCCCTGTAGCCATGCCAGTACCAGGACCAAGTCAACAAGCACTAAAAGTCCTGGGAGGATGAAAATCCTCCCACCCTCTGCAAAGCCTATTCAGGCAATTCTGTACATGAATTCAAAGCATCCTACAAATAATGCAGCAATGATAACAATTTTTTCACTCTCTACAAAGAGCTGTGTTTTTACACAGTGGTTTGAGCTGAAGGCAAAGACTAACAAAAGAACATGCGCTGCATTTTAGCTAGCACACAGTCACTCAAAATTTGGCTTCAGTCTCATTGCAGTTTTGTTCCCAACAAATCTCTGCAGTGAAAAGGTGCCAGCTACAATGCAGTAGATCTTCTACCTTCCCACAGGATCAGGTGCATATTCCATGGCAGGCTGTCATCTTCACCTCACCAAACTGATGAACAAATCATGGAACTTTAAATCTCTGTTAAAAACACATGCATCAGTTTTTGGAAGGGAGGGGAGAGCAGGCAGTCACAGTCAGTGTGTCACCACAAGGCACATTTCTAGGCTCTCAATGATGTAGTGTTCTATATTCTCACTGCCTGAGAGACCCTTTGCCTTCTCAAAGCACCTCAATAAATTAAAAAAAGGTAGCAGGTTATAATGGGAGTACAGAGAGATCAAGTGACCCTCTCGGCAGAGAGAAGGGAAGGATCTGGTCTCCACACATCTCAATGTCCAGCCTCCATCTGCCAAACTGTTCTGTCCTCTGGAAGACCAATGCAGAACACAAAGCTGCAAAATGCAAAGTTTTCATGCTACTTGTAAGCACTGCCTTGCCTGCGCCTGAGACACCTGACTGCAGACAGCAGAGAGCAAGAGGTGCCTAAAACCCCACACCTACTTTAGTTTTGGTACAAAACTTGTTTTGCTTTGACTAGGCTATTCCTGTTCTCATTTTCTGTGTTGCAAACAAGGTAAGCAAAAGTCTCTGAAGTCACCCCACAGATCTCTCCCAGGCCTGCCTCAATTTCAACTCTGCAAAGACCGTATACTAAAAGCAGCTGAGAAGGGATTTGACAGTGGAAATTAAGGTTAGTGTTCTTACTGCCTTCGAATGTTATGATCAGCTCAGGACTGGTACCACTCATGCCAGGGAAAACCTCCGAGCACATCAGCAACAGAACAGGTACCCCTAATCCCAGGAATGGGGCAATGCACTTTGCAGTGCCCCAGCACACTGACAGAAAAGTGCCATCAGCCACATTATACAGCCGTATCACACAGCTACAGAGGCAGGCAACAGCAGCAGTCACCTCATCACAGCAGCTGGAGATGGCAGTGATATCTTCAGGAGCCTCCCTTCCTACCCAGGACAGCCTACTGATGCAGGAAGACTCTCGCACCTGGAAATACCCACTTCACTAACAGCATCATCAGGAATGGCCAAGAAGTCTCTTGTGACCATGACTCCCTATATATCCGCAGTATCCTTGTCTCTAGAAGTGATCACTGAATGCTTTGAGGAGTTATATTCCCCTCCACAGCTAGAGTCAGATCAAATATCAAGCACAGTCAAGGACAAATTAAATGACATTTAATTTCCCAGAGCTGTAAGTCCAAGTTCATAGGAGCCGACTCTCTCCTTATTGCTATAGGAGCAATGCTGGAAACAATGCTCAATCCACGCTGCATAAGGTTGCCTTGAAAAGGACTGTTCTTCCAGTAAAAATTAAACAACTCCCAGTCAAAGAGAAAATATTCCTCACCCTTCCACCCTGCACATTTTAATAACTTCACCAAACTATTTACACAGCTGTTTTTAGACCAGCCCGCAAACTCACAGGGAGGCACCAGCACATGAATAAACAACGGGGAGGCAAGGGTTGCCCTCAACGCAATTATTTGATGGCTCTTCACCAAGGCTGGGGGCAGGAGAAAAGATAAAAAGAAGTCCCTGGCCCCAGGCCACACGCCAATAAGCTCTGCAGAAATGCCCCAGGCTCCAAGCCATCAACCACTTCCCTGAAACACCTCACTCCACCGGTTCCCCACAGCAGCCCAGGAGCTGGACCTGCTCTGGTCCTCTCTGCCGCTTCAAATAAACGCACAGGCAAAGGGCAGCTCTCCATGAAGGGTACAGAGCTATAACGAGCACAGCAACTTCGGCAAGTCTGTCTCAGTGTGTGTCCTGGTTGCAGCTGGGATAGAGTCAGTTTTCCTCCTAGTAGCTGGTACAGTGCTGTGTTTTGGATTCAGCATGACAACAGTGTTGATAACAAACACGTTTTGCTTGTTGCTAAGTAGTGCTTACTCCAGATCATGGACTTTTCATTTTCCCACGCTCTGCCAGCGAGGAGGTGCACAAGAAGGCAGGAAGCGTGGCCAGGGCAGCTGATCCAAACAGGCCAAAGGGATGTTCCACACCACAGAACATCAGGCTTAGTAGGGAAACTGGGGGGAGTTGGCCTGGAGCCACCAATCACTGCTGGGGGATGGGCTGGGCATCAATCAGTGGGTGGTGAACAACTGTATTGTGCATCACTTGTTTCTCTTGGGGTTTATTCCTCTCTCACTCTCCTTTCATTACTATTATTGTTATTATTATAATAATTATTATTACTGTTATTACATTTCACTTTGTTTCAATTGATAAACTGTTCTTATCTCAACTCATTAAGTGTTAATTATGGGTTTTTTTACTGGTTCTCCTCCCCATCCCACCAGGGTAGGGGGATAAGGGAGGAGTGAGCGGCTGCAGGGTACACAGTTGCCAGCTGTGGTTAAACTATGACAGTGTACCATCCATAACATTTAGAGTTGGCAGGAAAAAGAAACTGGAAAAGAGTTCCTCTAACAGATGCCAGCACAAACCAGCTGGACTTCAAACAAAGTGGGAAAATCCTGCAGGGGATTTCTCCACCGACCCACCCTCATCTCACCTTAGCATTCTATGAACAAGCTTCAATAAAGGAAAGCCTAAAATTACTTTGAAATTTAATCCTCCCCACACTCGCCCCTTGGAGGTCAATTTTCAAGTCAAGAGGGACTGTCTCATCTCATCTGATCTTTGTTATTTTAAAAGTTAAAATTTTAAAGGCTAAAAGTAGTCCACTCTAAATTCTATAGTAGTACATTCTACCCTGGATTAACCATCAAATACCAGAAAGATTCAAGAAGACTTTGGGAGATGGGAGAAACCACATACTTTGTTCCCTCAGGAGCCTCTCAAAATGTAACTGGCACATACCCAGCAATCAAACTACTTTTTTGAACTCAGCAGAAAGCAGCAGAGCATTTTGCTCTGCATGTAAAAGACAGGAACATGGCAAACACCCAGCACTGGGCAGACTCATTATCCAT
The DNA here is from genome assembly GCA_013396755.1 of Sclerurus mexicanus. Classification (NCBI taxonomy): domain Eukaryota; kingdom Metazoa; phylum Chordata; class Aves; order Passeriformes; family Furnariidae; genus Sclerurus; species Sclerurus mexicanus. Next base: position 277,579 of record VWZF01001081.1, read on the forward strand.
CTTTCAATTCACCCAATGCCATTAGTGAGGATGAGAAAAGCAATCCATAGCATGGCTCACTTGTAGGTTATTTAAGACACTTAGTAAGTCCTTAAATACTAAAAGCAAAATATACCCAAGAGAAAATCCAAAAACAAGAGTTGAAAGTTGCTAAAGAAACTGTGTAATTACCTTCACTACTAAATGACCACTGTGAAAATGAGGTCCCTCTACGATATAAAGGGACAGAGGGACCCAGAAAACAAAACTCACCTCTTACTTTTGAAGAATTTAGACTAAACTCTAAAATTCATGCTGGAAGTAACCAGTGTCAATTCTGGCAGAAAAAACAAAACCTTTTATTGACCTCAGATGAGTGTCCCAGCACTGACTGCTCAAGGCCACCTCTCACTGCAGTGGTAGATGCACATACAGCAGCAGCAGCCTCTGACTTGATAACCACTATCCTGTGCCCAGACCAGGAAAACAAAAAAGGCTCTTTGGGCAAGCTGATGCAGGGAGAGGGGACCTCTCATCTAAGTTGGCTTCTCTCTCCCTTCTTTTGTTCCTAAATTTTTTTTTCTCCAAGGAGGTTTTCTTTCACATGTAGACATACACAGACAAAAGTACAGCCTGTGACACCCACGAAAGCAAAGGTTTCCCTCTGCAACTGTCTGCTTTCCCCTCCTTCCCAAGCAGCACACCTGTGAGCCAGGATCCAGATGAACCCAATGCCTGAGGGCAAACAGCCCAGTGATGTCAGCAACCAGGATTTTGTCCTGGTGTAAGCACAGTGGTTTAAATTCCCCCTTTTTTTTCTCCTGTCTCAGGACACCCTGCACACTCCAGAGATAAGCCCTAGGGAGTGCACAATGGACAGAGCAGGCCTTTGTTAGGGTCTCCAGAGCCCATCTCCGAGGCTGAGCACAGCCTCATGCCCCATGCATGAGCACAGGAGCTCAGCAGCAGGCCCGCACTCCTTCCCTGCTGAGGGGGAGGAAGAAACTCAGACAACTGGGACTCAAAGGCACAGAAATCAGCCTGACAGTTCTTCCTCTCCAAACACAGAAAAAGGTCCTCCCAATAACAGCAGATGTGTCCTCCCAAAACCCCTCCAAGTGAATAAAGTACAATGAAGACCACATCAAATCTTCCCTCACCTCTGGCAGATCTCTTGCCCAAGCCAAGTACCTAGATACAGTGGCCAGGACCAGTTTATCACTGCGTGGGTGTAACCAAAACTGTGTCTTCTACACCCTCTATGTCATTTCTGATGAACTGTTAATAATAGATTGTTTGCAGCAGCTGCCCAGGGCACACCTGACACCTTGGCCTGCAAGCTGGGTGTTTAAGAACTCTGTGAGATAGGAAAGCTTTCCTGTCTTCACACCAATGACTCAGCTGTGATAACTCCCCTCTGGGGAGTCATTAGCACCTTCACACCCAGCCTGAGGGGTCATGTCTGCTAGTGGGCCATCAAGGATTCCAAAAATATGCCATGACTCACAGGGTAAATCACCCATTGTGAAACTCCTCGCCCTGGGGGAGGTACTGGGCATTCCCACCTGAACCTGAGCATATATAATCTTGGGGTCTGGGGACTTCTGGTACCACTTGTTGGATCCAGAGGAGGACCAGAACCTCAACAGGACTGTGACTGCTATTCTTGACCAGACTGCGACCGTCATCCTCACCAACAGGTTTTCCTTTCCTTTTACTTTGTACTGAGGGGGGACCACGTGGTGCTCAGCACAGGGGCCAATGAACACCATTCTGTCCATGCCCCAGGGTGCTGGGTTATACATCCGTTTTTGGAGGTTAAAACCAATTTTTATTTGTATTGTTGTATTTACTGCAATCTTTTTAGTAAATGGTAACTGACAGCTCTTTTGACTTGGGTTCACTTCTCCTGAGGCAAGTCTCTCAGCGAATACGGAAGAGGGCTAGTCCATACAGCAATGGGAGACCTGCAACTAACCACAGCTCAACTCCTCAGCAATTGTACTTCCACACAGGACTGGACTCATTCCTTCTACGCCACAATAGCCAAAACCACAAGCACAAAGCCCAACTCTTTCCCATACACACATTACTTGCACACAGCACTTGACGTGCACACCCTTCCTGCACTAGCACTGGCTGCTCCAAGGCAGTGCTTGTCACATATGTCCATGTACCTGGCTTCTACGCTCACCATACACTATGATGGCACACACAGCTCCCCACCACCTTCCTGGACGCTCTGCATGGAGCTCACAGTGACCACGGAGAAAAACAGCAAATCACCTCTGTTTCCAGGGCAATGTGGGGGTGAGATATGGGACATGAATTCCTCCCTTCTGGATTCCACCAATGCTATTAAGAAATACTGACATTCACAAGCCTTGACTCACGCCTGCCTTGTCAGGCATTACAGAAGTCCCGCTCACTGGATGGCATGCCAGAAATGTCAGCATGGCTGGCATCTGCCAGCTGGCTCTGTTAGCATATAAATTAGACCAAAACCATCCTTCCTCCTTATTTTCTTTATTGTTGCAGCATGGTGGTCACTGAGAATCAGAGCACTCCCTGAAAACGCAACACATGCAGGCATTGTGGCTGCTACTCTGGCAGGTAACAGGTCAGTAACGCACTTCAGACAAAACAGAAACCTCTCCCCCAGTAATTCCTATCTCAAACCACACTTGGTCCCAGTTTTAACTTGATCTCATTAGTGTAGGAGCCAAAGAATAGGTTGTTCATACTCCAGCTATGCTGTTAAGTCATACACTTGTATTTAAAGAGCTGACAAGGACTTCTTTCAGTCTTTGTTGACTTTATTGCACTACTGCCCCAGAGGCACCTACTGTACGTTAGTTTTGGCTCAGACTGGACAGTCATACCCACCTGAGCAGTAAGATCCAAATGCAGCCCAGACCCCAAAACACATCTCTTACTCTGCCATGCAATGCCATAGTGCAAAACTGTAAATATCTGCTTGATCCTTCTCCTGTCTACTTCTTCACCATAGGAGCAGGAGTGTTCCAGGGTGAGGTATCAGACACATTTTCACCTTGGCCATTTGTACAGTGCAGCAGATCTTTCTCCCACAGCATCTCCAGAAGGTGCTTCTTCCTCTCAACCCAACCCTCTCCTACATCTGGGAAACATACTGCAGATTTCAGCACAGCTTCTTAGGAGTGTACAACATCCATGTTGCATCTACAGGGACAAATTTCACCAAAGCACAAGCATTTAGCCTTACAACTCTTTACACTGTACCAGATCCCCATTGCTACTTCCTTTCCTATAAAAGTAAAGAGAACCTGGGTTGAACAAGTGAACTTTGCTCCTTTTGCCGTCAGCTCTGGTACCAGCCACAGACAAGAAACAATGGTCAATGCCAAACATTTTATGTCACCCTTTTCTGCCTCGGTTTTTCTTTCATCAGCCTCATTACTGCTGCCAGGAACAACCTGCGGGTCTGAGCAACATCCTCTCTTGCACCTCCCACATGTCTCATTTCCATCTCTCTTAAGATGTTGTGCCACTTCCGAAATCCTCCACCTCAGCAGGCAGGAAAGGAGCCTCCAGAACAGCCTCCACGGATGCAGGCAATGCAGTGTTAATGATGAGTGAGTTGCACAGTGTGTATTTGGTTGCCTGCACCCTGTGGACAGTGCCTGTGGGTCAGCACACAAATGAATTTAAACAGCTGCCAATGACACTCCCTTAACGGCCGCAGAACATAATTCCCAATATCCTTCCTTATTCCACTAAGCCAGTATCCTGCCTCCAATAGCGTCCAACACTGCTGGCATCAAAGCTATGCATGAAATACACACGCACATACATATATGTATCAATAACACCATGAAAAGCTCAGCTGGCATGTCACGGCCTCTCTTCCTGCTTGCATCCTTCTATGGAGCCAGATACACTTTCAGTCCTGTGTTGAGCTTATTGCACTCCTGCCCAAAATGCACCTATGGAGCTGCACAGCACTTTTCCGACTTGGACCAGAGTCATAACCACCTGATCAGCACAAGGAACTCAGACTAGAAACACAGACCAAGCTGGTCATATCCAAATGCCCAGACCATAAAACACACCTCATACTCTGCCATGCAATGCCAGGAGTGCAAAACAGTCATGATCCTCCTGCTCATTTTGCCAAGAGTTGTATTATTGTCAGCATCCAGGACACAGGACTAATAGGACTGCCTGAATTCATTCCCCGGGATCCCAGGCTGTTGACATCACAAGCATAGGAGTCTGGCAGGCAGGACAGAGAGGAGCATGGACGAGAGAGATGCTCATCAGCAGTGTTGCTATTACAGTGCAGGTCCTTGCCAAGAGAGCCTGGCAGCCAACAGTTTCTGTGCTGTGGGGAGGGATGGAATGAGGTGCTCTCCGCAGAACTGATGGAACACCTCATCTCCATTCCACAGGCCTGCCTCCACACCTTGGCTTCAGACATGGTGTGGAAGGGAAAAGCACATTTCTTACAGACTGGGGAGATGGTCACCATCCCGGGGGAAAGCTCTGTCAAAATGCACATGCCAAAAAAAAAGGGGGAAATGGGGGGATTTTACAGTGACATTGTTCATTTTCTTTTGGCTTTGCTGGGCAAAAGAAAAATCACATTCAGGCTCTTAAAGATAGGATGTATGAGTGAAACAGAAAGAGACCTCATCTTCACCTTTAGAATCTTGAACATTTTTAAACAACCAGGAAGACTTAGGTTTCTGTTCTTCGTAGCCAAGGAAGCTGAGATGAGCTGTCATTTCCAGGAGTGCCCCCTCCCTCAGGCTTTCCATGACCTCAGCGGTCAATGCACACACTCGGGGAGAGCTGGAGATAACCCAATGTCGACCCCAGGAGCAGAGAGTAGAGTTGCAGAGAACATCTCTCACGAGGTTTCAAGACCAAGACTGATGAGGCCACTGGGGATAGTACTGGGACATGAAAAAGCAAAGCTAACCCTTTTTGTTTAAGCGAGTCAGTTATTTTTTTTCTTTCTAAGCTTCTGTCTTAAACGGAGTAACAGTATGACTATTTTATAAATGACCACATCACCTGGAAACACCAGACAAGATAGTTTGCCACATACAGATACATATGGTGACAGGGATGTTACATGTACAAATACACATAAATATGTATTTTCCTTCTATGCACAACAAGTAGCCCAATGCACTCCTTAGAGCAGAATCCAAACTACGTAGACGCAACAAGTGAATTTACCTGTGGGATGACCTGGCTAGAAGGGATACAGATCATCTGTCAACCTCTTTCAGGGCTGTCTCAAGAGCAAGGGAGTTGCCTTCTAAGTATGTGTAATGGAAACAGCTAGAGCTATGATATAACTTTTAATAGCTGGGAATAATATAATATGCCTGCTGGAAACTTCCTAATGGGAAAAACAGCACTTCATCAGCCACTCCCACCTGCATTTTTGCTTGACAAGGGAATACAAGCAGCTTTCTTCCACCCCCTTGTTGAGGAATCTCACACCCAAAGACACAAACTTATGGCGGCTGCACTGAAAGTAGCCTCTACAGAGCCAAGATTTTGGCTGTACATGCCTTATTGTATTTGAAGAGAAGCCTCAGAACCCTGCCCACTTCCAAAACTGGCATAAGACTTCCCTCTCCATAAGGTGTCTGGGAAATGAAAATCTTCTTGGGTTGGTATATCCTGCTTACTCAGAAGATGGCTTTTGTATTAAATCCAAGGGGAGAACCACAACCCAAACAAGACTGTGGTAGTTGCTGTTACTCAACACTCTGGTCTCTGCGCTAAGAACAAACTCCCTTTAACACAACTGCTTTGAGGGAGGAGAAAGAAAACTTGACTGTTTAATTCCCACAAAAAAAGAAAAAAAAAAGGTAGTACAGGATGGATTAACCACCTCAGACTCCAGGGTAAAATGGCATGTCACACGTGGGACACTCAGAAAAGGCATGCTCTTATTGTTTCCTGGAGCCAACACTGCCAGACTGTTTCCTGGCAAATGGGGTAGTTGTTCTCCTCCACTGCAGAACGACTCCACTGAGAGGGTAAGTCATCATTTTAAAAAAGCCACAGGCCTATGAACACATGCAACAATTTGGAATGAAACATGGTTTTTACAGAAAGAGAGCAGATGGACAGAAGGACACGCAGGAACTCAAAGACATCATCAGCAAACTACAGAGCAAGGATGTGATGCGAGGAGTTGCACAGAGGAGCTCAAAAGCTGACACCTCCTCCAACTCACAACCCAAGTTTCAGCAAAGACATCTGATTCCAAGTATTGGCACCTAAGAGCAGCCGTAGCAAACCACTGTTCAGGCCCACCTATGCAAGCCAGCAATATGCCTTTGGCAGGGACCTGACACCAGATGTCTCAAATAAGGCATAAGTGATGCTGTCCCAGCTTCCAACAATCCAATTCCTCATTGCCCAGCTTACAACAAACTGCAGTTAGGAACTGCCTGTCCTAGGCACACAAACAACTTCAGAGAATATAAATCCACTAAAACTTTTGCATCAACTTTTCTAGTTTCTGCGAGCTCAGCAACAGCTCAGCAGAGAGAGACACTGCTCCTTGCAGCTCACGCAGGCATCTTTGGCAGCATGAGAGTCACCCAGGAAGACTGGCGTGGACCTTTGTCTGACTGGTGCCATGCTAAGGGCCTCTCCAGCATTAACAGCACCAGGCAGCAGATATCCATCACACCAAAAGCTTCCCTAAGAATGCAGGCAATGGCCTCACAGGTGGCAAAGGGGACGCATTTCGGCAAAAGGAACTTACTTCAAAACTCTTTGAACAAAATGGCCACTACTGGGCCACCCCTGAGGAGCGATGCCATTCTAATCAACCCTTGTTCTAGGGGACACCACGCGAGCTCCGAGGGCAGGCCAGGAAACGCTGCAGGGACGAGGGAAGTGAAGCAGCATCATTTCAGGGATGCCACACAACAGCCTGAAATAAAGACACGCCACTGCTAAAATTCAACAGGATGCTGCAACAGGTTGATTACAAAGGCCCCGAGGAAAAGCCAAACTTTTTTTTTCTTTAAATTTCTAGCAGTCTGTGTTGTGTATGAGCTGACACGGAGCAGCCCACCAACACCGGCCCCTCTCCATCCTCCCCCGGGTCCTGCGAGCCCAGCAGCAAGGCCAGGTCTGCACCCGTGCAACAGGGACACGCAGCCGAACAAAAGGCGGCGGGAGGTGGGGGGGTGTGAGAATTTTTTCCACAACTTCATTCAGAACACCTTTAGTAATGCACAGGCCGCGCAAAGCTTGTGGACACCCTCCGCAACAGGTTAAAGCGCTCTCCTAGGGAGGGCAAAAAACCAAACCTCCCAACGCAACCAAGACGCGCGCAAGGGGCCGAGCCCCAGCGGAGCCGTGCGGTGCCGCAGGGCGCTGAGCGCGGGCACCGCGGTGGCGCGGGCTCCGTACCAGGCACCCGCTCCGTGCCCGGGGGGCCCCGCTCCGTGCCCGGGCCCCGCTCCGTGCCCGCTCTCCC
>VWZF01001082.1:830-231699 GCA_013396755.1 Sclerurus mexicanus
GTTAGCAACCACTGCCCCTACGCAACACAAACGCGCGATACCCCTGGCCCTAGCACCAGCCAGAATCCGGACGCTAACCCTAGCCGGCGCCGTAACCCTAGTCCCAACCCTACCCACCGCCCCTCCCTGCCGCTCCCCCAGTTAACCGCAGCCCTAAAGTCCCAGCGCCACTAACAACCGCTGTCCCAGCGCAACACAACCGCGTATTACCTTATTTGGCCTTAAATTAAGCACTCTTTTAACCACAATGACTCTTAATCCGCTCCCTGGAAAACAGATGGTAAATGTAGTGTCACCTCTACCCCTTCTGTAAACTGGTTGATCTTTGCTGTATTTCATGTACATTACTGAGTTTCTGATGCTGAGGCCATGGTCAGAAGTCTGAAGAGTGGCCCCCACCTGGCCTCCCGGTCTCCGAACCTTCTAGCCAAAAAGCAGAAGCAGGTAAAGGCAATGATTCCTGGCGTGAGACCTAGGTGTGATACAGCGATTTCTCGTATATCTTCAGACAAGCAGAGGTCACTGCTTTCATTTAAACTTGATTCTAATTTAAAGCAAATCAACTAAACAAGCACTGTTTGAAGTCATCAAAATACATGGTATAAAAACTGTTCTGCCCTCTAGTGCTGTGAAACATTGTGATGTCTGAAATGTACTGATTGATTCCTGGGAGGGGAAAATATGTAGCTTTGCAACCCACAACTTCAGCCATTTTTATCACTGCCAAAAGGAAGGAGGGGATTGTAAAAGGTACTTAATAATTTTTGTGTATGAACTTGACAGAAATATGATCTTAATATCTGAAACAAGAAAAGCTACCAAAAAAAATCTTGAAACAGATAAAATGTGCAGCAAGTTGTTAAAGGCACTTTGGGATAAATTGTAAATGCTCAGTCAAATAAAGAAAAATGTGCAATAACACTGATGGGGAATGTTATGCCATAAATGAGATGTGTTGTCAAAGTTTCTTTTAAGTAATGGTTGCAGTTGGGCATTGATGCTCTCTTAACTCCTGCCTTTGAGGGTCTGGGATTCGTGGAAGAGGTGAAGAACAGTCTCACAGTCTCAGGGGCACCAGAGTATCCTGGCAGGAAGGGAAGGAATCATATTAAATGGCACCATTAAAGCTCACAGCTCTATCTTTACTAGTGTAATCTCATAAATTAATCCACATCTTCCTAAAATAAGTCTTCAAAGAGAAAGAGGTAATTGGATATAAATACTCTCCTTCCCAAATCTTGAGTTACAGTGATACAGCAGCAAGCAGCTTTGGGCACTTTGATCTCTCTGCATGATTTTTATTTCCCTTTTAAGCCTTAGTCTTGGGCCTCATTGTTTCATTACTTTTCCACAGCCAACTGCGCTTTCTCTGCTTAGTTTGTCCTCTAGCCACCCTCCTGTGGCCCTTCCTTAAAAGCTTCAGCCTTCACCCCTCATTATTCTTTGTTGGCTGCTCTTCTCCTTGTGCTTTCCCCATGATGAAGCCAGATGAAATATTTGTGCCCATGCGTGCATATAAAACCCTGCCAAGAGAGATGTGAGCTTACTCTGACACATAGGGCCAACTGCTGCATAGTACATTTCTGGTAACCCTGCACCCCCATGGCACAGCTTCTGCTGAGCAGGAGCCATGTAAACTACCCACACAATATACTGTGCAGATAAAACCCTTTGTCTTCTCCAAGTGGAACTGACGTGTTTTCATCACTCTTTTGATCACCTCGAGTCTCTTAATACACTCTGAACCCTGTCTTGCCTCTTTGCTGTCACGTTAGATTGATAGCTCCTTGAGACAGCAACTGCATTTTGAATTAAGTCTAGCAAAACAGGGCCCTCGTCCTGATTCATTGAGTCACACCTTAGGCATGACAGCAAGATGAATAGGCCCAAAGAATTCCTGGTGTCTGAAAATGAAAGGCTGACAAGGAAACTGAGTCTCAGGCCGAGACTAAGTCACCTGGGTCCATCACAAACAATATGACTTTCCACACTCCTTGGACAGCTTTTGTACAGACTGCTTAAATCCACAAGGTGCTTGGTGCCCTCAAGGTATGAGGTGGGACTGCCAGCACCAGTGCTCTTCCCAGTAGACAGTGGTCTTCCATGTGGAACATTTTGATTCAATGAACTGATTCGATTTGAAATGCATGAGCTTTGAGGTCAGCAGTCTAGAATGAGACTTGAATAAGAACAGCAACAACTATGCTAAAAGTTTCTGAAAATGTTGTCCTTCTGCCAGCTCCAAATACAATTCTCAAATATTTACCAAAAATTCCTGAAAAGCTGAATCAGAATAAATACCAGTTTTTATATGAAGTTACTTGCTACAACAGCAGAAAACATACTTTGTTGATGAAGGAACTCCCTTCTAGTCCTGGTTTTGCATAAACAGGAAAAATAAGAGTGTTTTCTTTCATTGTAGTGTCAGCCTGTATGTTGTGGTCACTCCAAATGAAACCAGAAGAAAACAGTTGCAGCAAAGTAAGTTGAGTTGTCTAATACAGTAATATTTTATTTCTACTTGAATAACTTTAGGGTTTTGTGCATTTTATTGATTTTGCAACTTTCATCCTCATTTTTACAATGGTTTCATATGTGTAGCTGTGACAGTAAAGCCAGTGCTATGAGCATTCTCCATCATCATGTAGCTTTTCTGAAGATTGACTCTTCATCTGGCTACACTTCATGCAGAATGAATCTTGTTCAGGAGAAGGGTTTTGGTAATTTCAGTTCTGGAGTTGTTCAAGATGGCTTCTACAAGACTGCTGGAATTAGCTCTATTCAGCTTTTACAGCATTGAATTCATATTGGAGAACCCAACTTTGAACAGTCTCTGATTCAGTAGGAGGAAGAAAAAAAGTATAAACAAGAAATACTTTTGAAAATACTCCCATCTGGTAACAAAAGCAACTACAGCCACTGTTGGTTCTTGAAACTGCATCTAAGGATCATAGGTGGCCTTTTTAGTGAAGCTGAAAAAGGTCATTTTAGATGGAAAGTACCTGGATGTATACACTGACTTTTTCTTTGCTTTGAGTCTTGCTGGTGAAGGTAGCTAAGCAGGAACACCCTGAACCTCTACCAGAAAGATCAGGCATATGTTGAAATCTTTCACTGGCAAAGCTATACCCATAGTCAGTTGTGAAATAAATTGTATGCAGAGGTGACTGAACACTGCAGTCCTACACTCTTGGCCATTGATTTGTGCAAGATATGAAAGGTCAAAGAGTGTGAGTCAGCACTTCTCATATCTTGAGCCCTCAAGGAAATAATGCAATTAAATCCTTCATTCTCAAACTTTGTGAGTTTGGCTGAAATGCTTCACCAGCAGGCCAGTATGGGTTGGATTTCCTTTGGTTGCAAGAAAGAAAATGGGCTTATCCTGAATCAAACCATAATCTTCTGGAAGGATGAATAGACCTGACTGACATTAATAGCAAAGTTGTTGCTGCTCTAATAATGATATTGTTTCACTTTGTGCCACCAGCATGTAAGGTCTGAAGCATGCAAAGTGTCTTTGTCTTTGATATTGGCAGAAATAGGATCTCATTGAATGCAGTTTCTACCTAAACGCATGTTTTAAAGGTGAAATAAAAAGCTGGTGTCTCTTTTGGGTCCCTTTAGAAACTTGGCCGGGTACTGGCTTTATCCTTTTAGAGGAGAACTGGCGTTAGCATCTGATAGCCATAGTCAGCCATTAGGAAATCTGGTCAGTAAGAGTGAAATGAGCTCTTAGAGCAACTGAAGTGATAATGTAAAACACAGGTTCTCTTGCCATAGGTTTTGTTGGCCTTCCTATTGAAAGGAATTGTTGGGATTTTTCCTCTGTCTCTTGCAGAGAGAAGTTAAATCAACCAGCCATCCTAGAACGTATGGCTGGAGCCCCAGCTGTATTGACTTCCACTGACTACACCGGGAACTTGCTGCCCATCTCACATGTGGATGCCTATGTTGAAGTGTCTTATTTGAAGCTGATTCATGCATTCCTTTTGTTTTTACTTAGAGAACCTGTGGTTGGGAGGGAAAATTTCCTTTCCCTGCCAGGCAATGTTACACAACAAGCATTTCCCCCATGCAGCAATAACATTTTAATCATAACAATTTCTGCTTTACATGCAGGACAAAATACTGTGACATTTACCTGCAGGTTCTCAGAGGTTAAAAAGCAGTCTGTTACCAGTCCCTTAGCTGGTTTTTGTTCTGCTTTTGGGGTTGAGTCCTAGGGTTTGCTCACCCTTACCATCTCGATTTAGGGAAAATGTTTGCCATGTTAGCTGATCATTGCAATGACTGAGTAACATCTTCAGGGGTGTCTGCTCCCCTTGAGAACAAGTTTGTTCCAGGATGGTCTTCAGGATTACATGCAGTTAGCAATACTGTCTGCTTTTTAGTATTCTCTCTAACTTCCATGTATTTGTTTCTTTTTATGCCTGCTCAGTTGCTAAGAAAGAGCTAGATGACCTGGAGCGGTGGAAGGAAGAGCACAGGGCAGGGCCAATCATGTTGGTTCCACAGAGGCTGGGTAAGACATGAATCAGTAATTGTGAATTGCAAAATTTTCTTTTCCAGGTCATTGTTTCATTTTTCACTTTTGCTTGCATGTTTCTTATTAAAGAGATTCAGTGTCAGTAAGAGCTAACAGGAGCCTACTGTATGTGTTCTGTGCTTCTTGATGGTCATGGCAATGAAGATGTTTCTGAAACAAAACAGTATAAATTGTCACTCAAGAAATCTGTTGAGATCAGAGCAGAAAATCTTTACTAACATTTGGGTAAAACAGGTGGATTATCCCTTCTGCTGTTGGCACTGTGGTCTATGTCTCTGAGAGGGCACATGCTTGGCGTTAGTGTGAAGATGTCCAGCATGTGCTGGAGACCCTCCAGTTACCCATAAGAAAACTCCTATGTATTAGGGGCTAGTATGTGTGCTTTTGTGACTGCTGGCTCTTGAAGAGGCAAAAGTGATCCCTGCAGCTTCAACATTTGCAGGCTGAATGTGCGTGAAGCTCTGCATTACCAATTTTATAAAGATAGTGACAAAGATAAGTAAATGAAAAACAAGATAAAAAGCCACAAGAACTTAAGTCACCGTGAACTGAACTGATGTGTTTACTAAGATAACCAACATCTCTTCTAGACAGATCAGAGAAACTGTAGGACATCTCTTCAATCACAATCACTACAAAATATTTAATTTAGTGATATTTTAGTGTTAGTTTAAAAAAAGAATTAGAAGACAGAAAAAACACAACTCAACCCAAAACAAATCTTGCTCAGATAATAGATCTGCAGATTGTGCTGAAGCAATAGGAATATTATTAGAAGTGGTTTTGAAGTACCAGTCTTCAGACCTATCTTGTCTTAGTATCTTTCTTTAATGTCTTTGGCACAAAAAGCTAGGACAGAGCTGATGAAACTTGCTGACAAGGCAACTTTAAAGCATCATCCATATAGAACATGACCTTGAGAAACTGACTAATAAAAATTCGGCAAAATTAATTCTAGCAAATTGAATTATTATAATGATGCCTTTATTAGTTTTAAAAACCTAGAGCTGTCCTTCCTTCCTTTGGGTATTATAGGAGAGTTTGGGGTGCACGGTGCAGACTATTGTTCATCTTGACCTGCAAATTAAGTTCTTTCTCTGCCATATTACACGATAAGTTTGTGATGGTATACTGTCTATAAAAATAGATAGTAGGTGGGAGAGAGAGGAATTCGAAGTGACTCCAACCCAGACTTGGTTTTTAGATCAAGGTGATACTGGTCCTACATATTCTGCCTTGCAGCCTGAGTCAGTTTGCAGTAATGGTAATGCCCTGTATTCCCACTGCTATGTGCAGTCATGTGGTCAGACATGGTCTTTGTGAGTTGATGCATAATATCTGCTTCTTGCCTGTGAGTAGTTCCTAGAAGACATGTTTCTGTCACAAGAGGATCACAAAGCTTTTTGCTGAAGAAAGTGAAATGTGAAATCAGAAATTTGGTGTGTGATGTCTATGTAGAATGTGTGCGGGCTGGCTGCATGATTGAGGATGTGGTGTCAAAGCTGTAGTGACAGGTTGTGGGGAGTCTTAACTTCTTCTGGCCCCACAGCATTTAAAAACTTTCTTGAGAAAGAAGCAAATTAAGACCCAAAAAAACCCCCAATAAAATATGTTCCCTTCAGTCACTGTCTAGCTGCCACTTAGACCCCCAGAGACTGAAACACAGGCACTATGTTCTGTGCCTCTGAAAAGAGGTAAGGTGCAAAGATTATTAGATCTTAGCATTCCCACAGGAACAAATTTGGAGCTGAAGAGAGCTCAAAGAAGGAGAAAAAAATATATGTGGCATCTCTAATTTCACCACTGCAGATACTCATTAAGGTAAAAAAGTATCATGTGTTATTTTTTCAGAGTGATTTTAAGAGACTATGCATCTAGTCCAAATCACCAGAGATTTCTTGAAGTTGAAGGTTCTTAACACTCATGTTTTCCATAGGGAAATAAGTATTCTGGATTTCAAGTCTGTAATATTTGACTGAACTTTTAGGCATGGTGGAGAGATGAGAGCAATGAGAGATGCAAGTTTTACCCTGCTCCATAAGCAATGAGTGGAGCAAGAAATCATGCCTGATAATGCAATGGTCTCTTTTTGATCATATTATATACAGCCAGTCATGATATACCTCACTGTAGTGAAACATTTGACACATTACAGTCAAGCCAACTTGAACAAATTAAACCTGACTGAAAGGCCATAGGCAATAGCTAATAATGATCAGAAAAATATTTGTTTAGAGATGATGTTCCTCGGTACATGCAAAGAAAGTACCGTGCATACAAGAAGTGTTGTCAATAAAAGGCTAGGAAGAAAGAGAAATTAGGCATCCAAAAGGTTTAAAAACTTGTTTAGTAGCAATTTTATTTTCTAGACCTGGGAAGGAGTCACTCTACTCAATGCCAGCTGTATGCTTATTGCTACTCTAAGTTTGTTGCCTGAAAACTGTATGGCAAGTCTTTCTTGAGAACTTATCTTACAGATTTATTTCTGTGCATAGAAATGTTGCCACACTTAAGGAATTGATGTCTCATTCACTGAACCTCACAAAAGCACCTAAAGATTAGTTACCTTCCATTAGTAAGTGGAGAAAGCTACCTTTAGAGAAGAGTGATCCCTTCTGAAAGATCCAGTATAGTTGTCTTACATTTCATAGAATGGCTTGGATCTGAAAGAACCTTAAATATCATCAGGTTCCAACTGCCCTGCCATGGGCAGGGATGCCACCCACCAGACCAGGTTGCTCAAAGCCCCATCCAACCTGGCCTGGAATGCTGCCAGAGCTGGGAGATACACAACTTCTCTGAGCAACCTGTGCCAGTGCCTCACCACCCTCATAGTGAAAAGTTTCTTCATTGTATTTAATCTAAATCTCTCTTCTTTTGATTTAAAGCCATTCCTTCTTGTCCTATCACTACATGCCCGTGCAAAAAGTCCCTCTCCAATTTTCCTCTAGGTACCCTTCAGGTACTAAAAGGTCCCCCTGGAGCCTTCTCCTCTTCAGGCTGAGCAACCCTAGTTCTCTCAGACTGTCTTCATAGGAGAGCTGCTCCAGCCCTCTGATCATCTTCGAGGACCTCCTCTGGACTCACTCCAGCAGGTCCATGTTCTTCTTATACTGGGGGCTCCAGGGCTGGATGCTGCACTTTAGGTGGGGTCTCAAAAGAGTGGAGTAGAGGGGACAAATCACCTCTCCTGACCTGCTGGCCATTCTGCTTTTGATGCAGCCCAGGATATCAGTCACCTCAGGTAGCATAGACTGGTCCAGCTGCTTCTATAGAATTAGGAGTCACAGAGAGGGAAATTTCTCATTAAAGCACTAGGGAAAGATATAGTTCCCCATCCTCAGAATGGAGTGAGGGCTGCTTTTTGCGACAGCTGAGGGAATGAATTGTTTCCTCTCCCAAAGCAAGAAAATAGTTTGGAAAATAGCAGAGCAGAATAGTAAAATCGAAGTCCGCCATCGCTTAAGCCCTAGTATCATTTTCGTGTGGTTGGTTTTTTGTTTGTTTTGTTCGTGGGTTGTTTGTTTTTATTGAATGCTGAACATTATGGCCAGAGCTTTAGATGTTCTCAAAAGAGAGGCTATGTCTTTGGATAAGGACACCTTCTGCTACCTGGATATGAATGTGAGTTCAGTGGGAAAGGGCTTTGACTTCCATTCAGAAAGGGGATTCTTCCTTGAGCCCCAAGACATTAGCTGGAAAATACTAAAGTGATAGCATTGCATTAGATGGCAGAGTCCAAGATCCTAAATTTGATAACAGATACACTTCTTGGTAATAGAATTTCTGACTCTGTATGTGTGTGACAAATTGAGTGAAGGTGGGGATAGCTGGATCTGAAAATGAAAACTCACCTGCAAAGCATGACTGATTTTCTGAAAATGGAATAGTTCCTCAGTAAACTGATCATATAGTGTAGGGACATATTTGGTGGTAGAGTGGTGATACAGTGGATGCTCTGCAAATAATAAGTGCTTTTGATGGATGAATAAAATTATCAAAAAGGTCTCCTATCTGTTCTCTTTAATGTCAGACAGCTACTGTAATTGTGAAAAATTTCCTGTATATGCATACATCCAATCTATTACATTGCTGTGTTCTGAAATGACTGGCATTTGCAGTTAAAATGTTCTTACAAAATGCAATTTATATTTTTGGGGTTCTTTTAAGGTGGAAAAGAATCAGAGGCTCAAGCAAGGCAAAAACAGCAAACAACTTATGCACTCTAAATACCAGCAAAAGGTCAGTAAGAATAAATTTGTTTGTTTATTTTTAGAACTCAAAACTTTTCATGAAGTATTTCATATGACTATAAAATGAACTCAGAGCTGCTTGATAGAAGAATGTCATGAAACCTGAAGGAAGCAGCAGAAAATCAGAAACAAATGTTCTGCACCAAAGAAAATAAGAAATGTGTCCATAAATATGTAGCCATCTGTATCACAGATCATATAGAAAATAATAACCAGTACAGTTGTAAAGCCACTTATATGCCTTGCTATATCTTCCGGCATGCTGCCTACACTTTGACTAATTGATCAATGTACCACCCTATCCCATGTTTATGTGGAAATGTTTTTCCTGTTATAAGAGGTATAAATGCTTGTAAGTTATCAATCAGCTGTGTGATTCTTTGCACGGATTTCCATTTATCAGCCCTAGATTTCTCAGCCTTCTTAGAGCCAATATTGGAGTAGCTGTTGCACAGCCTGCATTATTTAGTGTCTCATTTTAAGGAAGAAATTCTGGAAACTTTCCCCAAACACACTTTAGATTTGAAAGATGTACAGTACAGGAATCAGGTTACCGTATGAATTCCTTGCATAAATACATATGTAAAATAATTTCCTATGGTTATGTCATACAGCACAAGAGAGAAGAATATGTAAAAGCAAAAAAAGCAGCTGAAGAAGTTGAAATTCTGAAAAAGAAAGCAATACAGAGAGAAAAGGTAAACTTGATTACTGCAGAGCTAGAGCCATATAAGAGTTCATGTCTTGAAGCTTGATTTTGCTGAATTGCATGGAACAGGCTAATTAAATTAAGTGGTAACTGTGGATGGCATCAAAGAATTAGGAAATCCAGTCCTCCTCTTTGTAGCTGACTAGAGGATGTCTGACCTGATATTCTTTGGGCCTTGAGTGTTCCTTTGGCTCTTCAGAAACTCTAGCCTTTCAGTTGCATCCACCTTAAAGAGTTAGCAGAAAAGTAGAACACTAAGGTCAGGAGTAACATCGTGTATGCAGGTTATATGGTTCACTTTGGCATAAGCTTTCTTTATAAGATTGGATTGTGGCAGATGGCACAAAAACCTTATAGAAATCTATAATTGCTTGTGCACATGGGAAGAATACTAGAAAATTCAGCCTGTCATGGTGGAAAAGCCACCAAAATCATGAAAAGGTCAGTGTAGTCAACCTGCATTGTGCTGAAAGCACCACGAAATTCAACTGCCCCTTCAGCCTCTTTGGGGCTTGCCCATACAGGTGTGTTGCTAATATGTCAGATCACTTTTCCTTCTAATATTCTCTATATACTGACACCAATGATAGCTCGCTTTCAAATTTTGTTTTATAATTTCACATTTGTTTTCTTTTTCTAGTTATTCTCACAAGGCTTCTTCTCGTTCTTTGTGCTGCAAAACTTTTGTAAAAGTTTATTTGTGTCTCCTTTGTGGCTATCAAGTAGTGCTTGAGAATGCAATGTGGAATACAAATGAAAAAAGAAAAGAGGGGGAACATGATACCAATGTGCACAATAACGAGAGAAAGGGAGATTTCAGGTTTGCAAGTTTTGTCTCCACTACAGTAAAAATTATTTTCTGTGCAGAAACTGAATCTTGAAATTTAATTAAAAATCGTCAATACTGGTTGGTGTACAAGGACATGCATAAACAAAAATAACTGTAATTGCCTCCAGGTAAAAGGGTTAGTCTGTTCTCAGTCTTTCAGTGGTTAGCATTACTCTTTGGGGATAAACCCATACACCATTGTTTTTTGGGGATAAGCCCATACACAACAGCTCACAGGGGCAATAAATAGTATCAAGGGAAAATGTTATTAATCATTTCCAGCTCATGTATAGCTCCAGAAGCAGTTGTGATAACAATGGTAGACAGTGGTTTAATTATTTAATATATGTTGTTTGCCCATGGGTATTGGACAAGAAAAATGGTACAAGACTGCTATGTATAATTTCTAGTTACTCATGGAAAATATATTGATATATCAGTTTTGTTTTCATACTCTTTAATTTCCTTACCTTCACTTTCACAGATTATAAAATCTTTATAGATGTTGTAGATAGTAAAACTGTATCAGTTTCTTTTAAAGGAGGAAGCAACATCATGGCAAACATCTTTGCCAAACAGACTGTCTAATTTGACTAAATAAACATATAACCAAAAGCAATCAAACAAAACAGAGGAGCATGAAAGGGAACCTTAATTTGAATTTGTTTATTCAGATTGTCTTCCACAATAGTGATTGAGCTGATGAAGATTTCTTCTTGGAAGATGATTATGTATTTAAAATTCAACCTTGTTTTTAAGGAAAGCATGCTGGAGAGCCACTAAAAAGTGTCAATTTGTCTATCTTATCCTGCCTGCAGATGAAAGGCTCTCAAGAGCTTAGGATGAGAGGGGTCCTAGAGAACTCGTGCTTTACGACCAGTGTTGGGCTCTGGTAACCACAAGAAAGGAGCTTTTTATTTGAAGTGATAGAGTTGTATTCAACAGCACCTGCAGTGCATCAGCTGAGAGCATGTCTTTCTGCAAATTCACAAGCCATCTTTTCTTGCTGGCCAGGCCTTCTTTTGCTCTAGGTTATTATTCATTCAATAAAACCCAAATTGTCTGAGAGTCTGAGGGGAAAGAATGGCTGGCCAGATTTATCAGCAGGAGCCCTGGAACTTTCACAACTGGAGAGCTACTTTGCCAACAAACATGAATGGTGAAGCCCTACAGACTAATGTGCAATGACTAGAACGGGTGCTAATACTCAGCTCAGTTCTTACTTGATTGTAAGAACGATGTAGGCCAGTGCTGCTTGTGAACATAGGATCTGTTTATGTTACTGCTTTAATGCTGGTTTTGCAGGAAAAAGCAATATCCACTTTTCCATTATCTCTGTGAACAGAGGAAATTGTGTATCTGCCAAAGCAGTACCCAAATGTGGAAGGTCTGCCTTACCATCTGTAGGAGTCCACCTGCCTGTCTCTCATTATTTAATTAACCATGAGGTTGTTAGGTGCTGGAATACCAATGTACTTGGCATCTACCTTGTCTCTCTCCAGCTCCCAGAGAGAAAGATTTTTCATTCTGTGTTCCATGTGACCATTTTGTGACTAAAGTCTCCCACGCGCTCCATGACAGGCAGCTTGTCCTAGGACTGCTGTAGTCTGTTCATGGGGTAACTGTGGACTGCATGAGTTTGGGTATTCTAAGCTAGTTAACTCTGAGTTACTCTGAGCTTACTGAAATAAGTTGAAAAAGACTTTTTAATGTTAGCAGAAAATTTCCTGTTTCTATTCTCATCTCTGATGCTGAGAAGTGTGTCTGATCTGCAGAAAGTGTAGAAGTACATGGGAAGTAGGGGTTTTTTATTATTATTTTCTCATAAGTAGTGGGTGTCTGCAGTTTGGTATCTTTTGTGTGGCCTTTCACATCACAGATTTTGACCAGACTGAACCATAACTTCCTTGTGTACTTTGGGTGAAAGTACTGTCAAAGTTCTCCCAAAAATAAGAAAGTGGCTGATATAAGCCTTCTTGTTTTTTTATACTTTTGGCATATATACTGCACATAAAATAGCATAACTTCAGTACACTGGATATTTCTATTTCCTGTCATTCAACCTCAGTTGCTGTTACCCTGCCTTAGGCCTTTCCTTGTATAGTCTGTCTTGACTGAATATTAAACACTAAAAAAATTTGAAGTAAGAAAGCCTAGTGTAATTCTACTTCATACAACTTTTTGCTCTTACCTTACATAGTAAACAGTCCTGTCATCTTTAGAAACTGTCTTATTTAGGATAAGCTGTTATTTCATTTTATTCTTTATCAGATCATGTACTTTTTAATTTGACTGTGTTAATCAGAATGGCCTTTTTCAGGTATTTGTTAAAACCAGGCGTTTTACAGACCTTCTGCTAATATTTTTCAACATGTTTACCTTCAGTATCACAGCTGTTCCACTCTTGGCTTTGTTTTTGAAGATGCTGCCAAATGTACAGTGCTTTGGCAATGTCTATTGATAGATTGTCATTAGTTAGAGAATGTTCCAGTCCTGTTGCCTGTCACTTTTGTGCATCCTAAGTAAAGATCCCAGGGTAAACTTTCACAGTAAAAAACAGTCATGCAGGCCACAAATGAGTAAATTCAAGATGCTGAAGTTTTCTTCAGGTACCATTCTGGTGGTAGAATATCTGCAGGATATTCCTTTTCTTTTTTTTCTAGTGGGAGATGGAGTTGATACTGAAGGTTTGTATTTATCAAAGTCAATATCACTTTGTTGTTCTAGCTAGAAGATAGATCACAACAACTCCCATGAGCTTTGAATTTGAACTTTCAGGAGCCTTGCAATACGGTGATGAGTCCACATCCAGTGCTTTTTCAGAAGTGAAAGTGTCAGCTTCCAGTGTTGGGCAGTGTTGGGGAAAAGTCTGGGAGCTATGGCTGGTGTCTTTGTCACCAGATTTCCTTTCTACCTCTTTCCTTTCTTTCCCCGTAAATTCTAAATTTGCATAAATAAGTGTTTTTGGGGTTTTTTTTGCCTAAAAAAATCGTCTATGGGTGGACTGGTTAGGAGCAAACAAGACACCCCTTAAACACTCTCAAACTTTACCTATACTCTGCAGTGATGCTCCTTACTACAGTTTGGTTAAATTTTTTCATTGTATCAGTACATCATACATTCTACCACTGTCTCTGACTGTCAAATGACTGAACAACAGGACATCTTATTTAGAGATTCATCTTCTTCCTTTTGTTTAATTTTCCACTGCCTTTTTCCAAATAACAACTTCTAAATGGTTTGCCTTGCAGCAGTTTATATTGTCACACAACATAGTGGCTCTTTTTCTATTTAGAGACATCTGAAAGGATTTTTTTTCTTAATCCAATACATGTGAAGGAGGAATTTGCACTCATTTTGCAAATCTCTTTCAGGCAGTCATTCTTTATCCAATTAAAAAATACCCATCCTGAAATCGCTGAAGGCAAAGTAATTGAGTAACTGCCAGTAGAATTGTAATTTTTCTGATTGTGGAACAGGAAGAAGATTATGGAGGTGCGGATTTCAGCTGTGTCCTTAACACCACTTTCCCTCACCTTGTTCTACCTGCCCTTGCACAGTACCTCTGCTCAGATACAGTGTCCTCTCCCTGATTTGGTTCTCTGGCCAAATAAGCCATTCTCACCTACACGTCCATTCTCATCTCTGTAAGGTATTGTCTGAAATTTCAGGGCACTTTGTTCAGAGGAATGGCTGGTTGCTGGGTTAGCAAACCATTACTTTTTTTCATTTTGAGAGTGAGTGATGAGCAGAGTGATAGTCCGAGTGTGTGTTTTCATTCACGTGCAAGTTGCTGTGATCCTTGGCTGGGAACTCTTGGAGCATCCCCCCACCAATTGCAGTGTGGGAGCTTGTGCTCAAAATATAGCAGGCTGAAATCTCAGGTTGAGATTTCTAATCTGTGCTTTTAATATACTGATCTGCCTTTTGACTGCTCCTCACATTTGACCTAACTACAGCCTGCCAGCCTAGACAAAGATTTGGCTGACCTCCTTTTGACTGGAATTGAGCTTGAGCTACATATTGCTGTTGCAGCAAGTTCTCGAATTTTTGCTTTTATTTTAATGTTTTATTCTACTTGAACTTGGGGTTTGAGCAACTTAGATGATCCTTTCACTGGAAATTATGTGCAATTTTATATGAAAGGACATAATCATTTGTGTTATCCAGATTTTCAAAGGAGTTCTGTGTGGCAAGGATTTGGTTGACTTTTGCACTGGGAATGGTGTTTGAGGCAGGATAACATTGGTTACATACCAATGTCTCCTACTTTCGTCTGTCTTAGCATGTATTCAACTGGCTAATATCTAATGCTCCTGAAGCTACATGTAATATCACTGCACTATCAGTGATACAGGATTATCATCTCCTTTGGTGTAGTGGTTTGGGTCCTCTACCTTCTTACTAGGGCCAACGTACCAAGAGAGGTTACCCCAGCAGGGCAATGACATGAGGACTGTGAAGGCTCACAAGACCCTTTGGGTAGATGGGTATCTCTTGACTAGGAGATGTTTGGTCATGTCTGAATACTTTGAAATTTAAGATTGGGTCACTTCTGTACCCAACTGCTGCTATAGATACTTAAAAAAACCAGAATATTGAAATACTGGAATTCAAATAATCAATGTTTGTTTCTTGTTTATTGGAAACCTCAAGTATGTTTTCCTGTTCTTAATGCTGTAGGCAGAGATACTCGAAGTTAAAAAAAGACATCAAGAAATGCAAAGAAGAGAGATGTTCCTTGAAGATCAAAATTAGTAAGTAATATTTGAGACTTGCTACCTAAAATTCCTCATCTGCTTGTCCTTCTGGCTTGTTTGTTTGTTTGCTTGTGTTTTTAATTATTACTTAATATTATTTATTTTTACCTTTTTTTTTCTTGGTTTGGGGCTCAGGAAAGATTTGGCTTTTGTTGCTATTTTTTTTCAATTTTTGACTTGAAACTTTTGACTTTGGGGAAAAGGGCACAAACTGATACACAGGAGGCTCCTACTGAACATGAGGAAATGCTTTTTTATTCTGAAGGTGACTGAACATGAGCACAGGTTACCCAGAGAAGTTGTGGATTCTTCATCCTTGGAGATATTCAAGAGTTCTGAGCAGCTGTCTCAAGGTGGCCCTGCTTGAGCAGAGGGTTGGACAAGATGACATCCAGAGATTGCTTCCAACCTCAATGATTTATGATTCTGTGAAATATTCCAAGCCTCCTCCACACCTTATTCTTTGAGAAATTTGGTTCTGTAGGCTTCTCTTAGCTTCCCAAAACATACACTTTGAAATGAAAGCTGTGAATTATAGAATGACTTTGTGCTTTCTTTCTCTGAGTCAATATGAGATTATTCAATCCAAGACCAATTATTGAAACAAAATCTATATTACATCTCCACCTATTTATTTTATTGACTAGTAAAGAAATCTAACCCACATGGAACTAATGAGTACTTCCTATATTTAGCATACTTAAATATAGAGATTTATTTTGAAGACCTGTTTCCCAAGAATACCTCCTTAATATCCGATTTAGATCCAGCTTAAATCCTGACATAATTAATTCCATTGGCAGTGAAGTACCTGATTGCCCACTTACTCTACCCTATTTATTTATTTTTAACTAATCCAAACTGATTCTATCATATAATTAACACACAATACTGTTTAGTCACCTTTACCTTTTTTATCTTTGGCTTCTGAAGTTACTCATTGATATTCTTAGCCTGATTGATTGCTTTTTCCTCCTCTCTGACCTTTAAAGGAGTCCCTTTTGTCTAATGCTAGTAGATCTAGTTCCTTTACTATTTTCCCAGACTCTGTTTTCTAATGCATAGACATTTTAGTGCTTTGTCACTCAAACTTTCTTGTATTTTTCCATTCGTTTCTTCCCATTCAGCCTTAGGCACAGCTCTTTCCATTAATACGTTGCCAGCATTTGTCTCTAGATGTTGGTGTTTTGTTTGCTGTTTGTCCTCCGTTTATCCCAGTGTGAATTTCGCCCCACACACACCTTGATTCCTTGGGATTTCTGAAGACCCTGCACACGTTTAGATCACCACCTATTTCTGACAGACACTCATTCTCTTTGAGCCTAAATCAACAATCAACACATCAGGTCTTTGCAGTTCAAGATCCTCAGTTATGGGTCTTGCTTTTTCCTAAGGGCATGGTCAGGGGTTTTATCTTCCCATTTAATATAATCTTTTGTCTTGACGTATATTCAGTTATTAACAGAGTTATATATCTTCCTTTGCCTCACCTTCCCTGTAGGTCTGTACCTTTTTCTGCTTAGGGTGAAATGAATTCTGCTGTTCATTTTTTCCATTAAAAGTAAGTTTGGTTTTGTTAAAAGCAGGCCCAAACGCTTTGAAACATAGGACAAGTGGAAATGGCCAGAAGTGAAAAATTTCTTCACCAAAAGTGTGGTCAAGCATTGGAACAAGCTGCCCAGGGAAGTGCTGAGTCACCATCCCTGGAGGTATTTAAAAGACATGTAGATATGTTGCTTAGGGACATGGTTTAGTGCTAGATTTGGCAATGCTGAGGTAACAGTTGGACTTGATGATCATAGATGTCTTTTTCAACCTAAATGGTTCTATGTAGGCAGTCAGGTAGTCCCCAGGCAGTGCAGGAGCTCTGGCTGCCTGAGCACTGAGAAGTAGACTGGCTGGCAGCTATTCTGTCCACTGATGAAGGAAAGGCTTGGGAGCATTTATCTTTGGAGACAAAATTGACTGATGCAACTGAAGGTGAAGATGGACTGTCAAGCTTCATTGCCTGAGATTATGTTAAACTATCAGAACATTATTTGTATGTAGTATGTATTGAACATACACCAGAAGAGCCCTGTAGGTACTACACCTGGAGGAAGCGAGCTGAAAAGCTACCTACAGGGAGTGTAATTTTGGTTGAGCAAAAACCTGCCATGCTGTACAGTCTTAAGGAAACTTCCCTGTCTGACCATCCAAGAGCCACTCTGGCACTCACTCTTGCACCACCTGAGCTGGGACTGAAGCCCCTTCACAGCTATGAACCAACCCCCCCTTACACAGTCAGACCAGGTTTCCTTACTGCCTTGACCTCAGGCTTCCCATAGCAGACATCCAGATCCTTATTTAATCATGGTGCAATGACTAAGTAACAAAATAACAACTCAAGCTGGTGTTTCCCAGGAGGGACCCTGAGCAAAGGAACCTCTGGGCTTTTATACCCTCACAGTCTAAGGGCAGGGAAGTCTGGGGGTCCTTGGCTCCTGCAGCATCTCTAAGTGTCCCATCCCTCAGCCAGGCCACAGGTCCCTGTGGCCCTTTTTAGTGCAGAAGGTTGGCCTCTTTCCTCAGGCTCGGGCATGGGACTCTAGTGTCTTCCCTGGTCTGAAGGAATCCTCCGGTGGGCAGAGGACGAGGATTCTGTACTACTGGATGTTGTTAGGATGCATTGCTAAGTTACATTGACCTTATGGAGCACAGCATCCAGGAGTGATGGAATGATTCTGTGTAACATTTCAGATTTTGTAAAGTAACTCTGTTGAAGTACTGATGGTTATTAGAGGCATGTTCACATAGAAATGCTTGGTATTTAAAGATGTGCTTTTGCCTACCATGCAAAAATGAGTCACTCATTACTTCCATCATCTAAGACCCTTTGTCTAGAGGTGAAGAGAACAAATACGAGGCTGTGCCCCTTTCCTTGCTGTTTCTGCTGGAGTATTTTGATTTCCTTCTCTGCTTACTGGGAAAGGGGGGAAAGAAGGTCATATGCTGCATATAAAGCAGTGACCTCTGCAGAGTCATGGCCTGTAGAGCCATTTCAAAAGATAAGCTCCCTTGTTAGTCTGTCCTCTATAAGATCTGTAGCTGCAACATCACAGTTTTCCTGAGGACATCAATGCGTACCAGCATTCTCATTAGCTGAAAATCCTATTAAAATTGATCACCACCTCTAGCTGTATCAGCCTCCAAGGGGTACAGCCCAATCAGTACCTCTCCTGCATGAAGTGCAACTTCTATTTGATAAGGAAAGGCACTTAAGATTCTCACGTCATTAACATACTCTGACAATAAAGTATGATGCTGTCCAGAATTTTGTATTTCTAACTAAATTCCTGTCACTATTAAAACCAAGAACTTCTCACTGAAATCCCTTTTCAGAGGGTCTAATGTGAAATAAGTGCTGAAAAGAAAAATTGTCTGCAGCCTTCTTTGAATACAGTTATTTCCTATCTTTTGGAAGCCTTCTTAGTTTCTTTGTGCACAACAGGTCCTTGAAGGTAAGCTGTACCTGTTATCATAGTTGCTTGAATATGTGTTTGTGTTTTGCAATCTAGGCAGGCATGGAGAGTGTCATGGAAAAAACTGCAAGCCTCATACTTTTGAGATCAGCAGCTCCTCTGACCCAGGTGGACTCAAGCTTTGTTAGGTGACTAAAACAGAAAAA
Organism: Sclerurus mexicanus; assembly: GCA_013396755.1. Classification (NCBI taxonomy): domain Eukaryota; kingdom Metazoa; phylum Chordata; class Aves; order Passeriformes; family Furnariidae; genus Sclerurus; species Sclerurus mexicanus. The sequence continues at coordinate 19,595 of VWZF01001082.1, forward strand.
AACTCATGTATCTCCTGAAGTAACTGTGTATACAAAGCCTTAAGAGTTCACAGGAACAGACTTTGGGGTGGACAAGTTTCTGCATAGCAGGATTACGACAGTTTGTGCTACCAGAGAGGAAGCACATGAGGGATGTGTTGGTGATAATGTTGCTGTGGTTCTGTCCCTGAAAATACCAGATTTAGAAAATGGGGGGTATGTGTTGACTTTTTACCAGAAGCTACTTACCTGTGTAATGGGGTTCTTCCTTCTGAGTCATGATATCTTGGATGCATTTTGCATTATTGGCCTGGTTGTGTTTCTGTCAGAGTGCCTTAAAAGGTAGTGAAGGCTTGTATAGTCTGTACTTTGCAATTGTTAATCTATTCGAGGGAAGAACTGAGTGTCCATCTTTCCGAAAGGAAACAAAGAAGAGGACTTTTCAGGACATCCTTCTTTAAGTAGTACCCCAGAACTGTCATTTAACCAGTAATGAGGATGGATATCTCATAACTTGCTTTTCTTACTGACTTGCTGTACAGTCTGTGTGAATCTGTGTTTGAACTGCAGGGTTTTTCACCGTACAGTTTAAGCCCAGATCTCTAGTGAGATACTTTTAATTTATATTCAACTTTCCAGAAACTGTTGTGTTGGATGTGGTCCACTGTTTTTCTAATAACCATCTACCTGTTTATGTAATGGGAAAAGCAGACTAGAACATTAGGGTTACTTTCTAATAGTACGTGATTACTGGTGTGTCACTTCATCCTTCCCTTTGTTACGTATTCATGCCTCTGTTTTTGTGAAGGTTGTACTCCTGTAAAAATTCCTGGCACTGCTGCACTCGGGTACATGTGCACACTAAATATATTCTGCTCAGAATTTGGAGCTGGAAACAGAATTTGCCAGAGTGCCTCTAAGTGCATATTCCAAACATAATGCAGGAGGTTCACCAAACCAAGCTGATATACACTTGCCTGCCAAAGCAGTTTTCTCAAAAGTCATCAAATGCAAGAGAATAAAACCTGAATCAAAACAGAATTGTTATTTATTTATCTATTTTTACAGGATAAATGCTAGTGTCCTTGCCAGTTTTCATTCCCCTATGATGTGTAGTTCAAACAGCAGGCTGGCAACAAATTTTCCCCACAGAAGTGCAAATGTAAACCTGACCGGACTTTTAATAGAGTTTGCTAGAGAGAGTGAAAAAGGGCTCACACAAAAAGGGTTTTGCAGCCTTGAGAATCCTTTGTTTGCTTCTTTTCACCACAATTGTCTTCATTTTGTTCATTTGCTCCTGATTATTTTAAGCGTTGTCAATTATTTAGCTAACAGGCAGAAAACTAGGCTTTTATAGACATCCAAAGGGACTCTCTTGAGTGTAATAATGAAGGCAGTTTATTGAACGCCTGTGAGGTTGCTTTCTAATTGTACACATTAATCTGCCCATGCAAGCTGGCTGAAAATATAGAAGCAGATTGCACATGCAGATGGAGCACACAGAATGGAAGATCTATGCAATAGGCTGATACGAAACTGCATTTTCCTTACAACTGGATTTATGCTTATTACTTGAGATAATAAAGGAAACTTACATGTAAAATAACATCCAGGAGTATTGAATGAGTTGGTGGGAGGAAAAAATAGCCTAGCTGTATTATTTTATCCAGTCAGGGAAACAAAAAAAGCAGGTGAGTTGACAGGATAGATTAGTTTTGGGTGTGGGTAGGAAATGATGAAAATAATTCTGCTGAGAAAGTTGCCTTTTTAAAAAATAATCTATTATTATACTTTCTTGAAGCTTTATACCTAAAATGAACTAGTGCCACATTTTTCATTCTCATCCCCAAAATCAGGAACTCAAGAGCCTGCAGACAAGAAATCCTACTAGCCAAAGATAGAACAGTTTTGATCTCTAGCATTAGATTTGTCCCAAGTCCTCCATACTATGATTTTGCATTACTGCCAGTGAAGTCTTTGAATACTGCAGTAAGCTTGTTATATGGCTACTGGAAGGATTTGTGTTAGAAAGCAGGTGAACTAAATACTGAGAGGATGACCTTTCCTCACAGTAAAGGGCATTGCAAAAAAGCTATCAACATTATACATGAATTTAACATTTTAATTATTTCACCTTGTAATTTTTTACCATATAGTTTCCAGAAAAAGATGCATCTTGCACCCATACATAGTCCAAAATCAGTTCATGCCAGCAGTTTTGAGCATGGCTGATACTTTTTTTTTCTTCTTACCCAAAAGTGTATCTGTCCTAGAGATACAGGTTAGACTTGAGATACAGGAGAACGAAAATCCATGTAAAATTGAAGGCATGTTTTTTGCTGATAGACAGGAATGTTTTTACTACCTTGCCCCTTGTCATGGTCTGTCTGTGGGGAACAGGGCAGTTGCCTTCTGACCTTATTTAAACCGTGTAAATTCCTTGCTATGCTACATCTCTGCAAAGAGGAGGCAGTGTGAGAGGAGGCATGTGTAACTGTGTACTAGCAAAAGCCTTGTACCCTTGGTCAGACTATTTTTATATATGGCATTATTACCCCCTCACCTCCCCCTGCCCTCCCAACTTCATTCCCATTTTAGCAAAGGCTTTTCATTGGTGAAAGTCAACTATACCTCCCTTTGGAGTGTCTTTCTCCATCTTCCAACACAGAATCTGTCAGAATCCTGCGTAAGCGGACAGCAATCTCATCAAGCTTTGCATTGACTTCTGGAATTTCTTCCATTTTAACATTTGGTTTTGTTAGGCCACATGTCAGAGGAGCAGCAATGGCCCTTGTACCAGCCAGCCTGGCTTGTTGGTCTTAGCAAATACGTGACCAAGATGCATATGGCAATGCACAAGGCAGAGCCCTCACTGAGAAAGGAACAAGGGCATCAGAGGGGACACACACACCACAGACTACTGAAATGAAGGGCAGCGTTTCTTGTGGGTAGGCTTTGGTAATATTATGCAGCTGATCTTAATTTCTGCAAAAGTTGGTATGCTTAGCCAATTAAATATGTTGAAGTGGGAAGAAGTGTAGATATGCTTGCTGATGCTGCAAAAAGATGGGTCTTGAGTGAAATTCAGTTTTGGTTTGGGCTTTGGGTTTTTTTGTTGTTGTTGGGTTTTTTTGAGGAGAGGAGTCCTGCTCTTTTTAAAAACCATTGTGAAACTTCTGGGTAGATGTGTGAAACTAACATAATGTAGGTATTATGCATGGTTCTTAGTTTTTCAGCTGAATTGGAAGAAAATGGTGAAATATCGCTTTAGCATTGCTTACAGGTATTTAATTGGGAACATGATGTATCCATGTCATTCAGCACTAGATGCTACTTTTGTGATCTTAGTGACTGCTCAAGTTGTCTCCTCTTTGAAATGGCTGTAATGATTTACATGGCCTAGGGTTCTTTATTTTTATTTTTAATACTATTTCTTAACAACTCTTAGCATGCTTGTGGACATTCATTAGAGCAGAATTGTAATGATGGAGATCCTGCAGCTTGAGATAAAAAGAAGCTCAGGAGATGCCTTGTCTTCAGTAGTAATAAGAGTTGGCCATTATATTTTGCAAGTTGTCAAGAGAAATAAATAGATTTATGATATATGCAGAAGTATTGTGTTGTTTGGTTTTTTTTCCCAAATGTGCTGGCACAAAAGCCAGTATATTTTTCAGTACACTGGCATTTCAATATCCATCAATTAAAGCAAAAGACTTAACTGCCACTGGTTTCATTGAGAAGAACTAATGAAGATTACGAGAAGCCTTTTTAATTAATGCATTTTTAATGTTTGTCTGTAAAACAGACTTAAAGCCAAGAACTTCATGTGTAGACAGAAGAATTATTTTGTCTATGTCTTTGTTCTGAGAGAAATACGGTCTCAATGAAAAGCTAGGCAAGCAGCGCTGTGCGACTCCTGGATGGAGGAAGATGCTGGGGCCAGATTCTATATCCTTATTCAAGTCCCTAAGGATGAATCCTTTTCAGGACTGTTTTTTTTGTTTGCCTTGTAGATGTGACAGGAGTTAAGACTGAGTGACAGACAAACTTAAAGACATTATTCTGCACAGGATTTTAGACCTTGGGTAATGCAACGAGATCAGTTGTAGGTCTTCAGATCTTTCACAGTTGCATGCTGTAGTCAACTGTAGAGCATTCTGATTCTTGGCTGTCAAGGCTGGTGATCCAGTTAGAGCATGGGAACTTCTACCCAGGCCAGAGGAACCTATGCTCCCTCTGGCTTTTATAATTATGCCCTTGTCTCATCCCAGTGGGAACGTGGGCAGCATTTAGTCCCAAACAGTAAGAAATGAGTGTGGGTTCCCTGATCTACAAGTAGCTTGTGATTGCAGGGTGCCAACTCCATATCCCTGAATTACACCATTGCACCTAGCAAATTTGTGTTTTGGCATTTTACATATAGTTGTTGAGCTTCAGGTAGATGGTTGTACAGAACAGCTTTTAAGAAAGAACTCTGCCCGAAGAATAGTTGTGAAATGTGAAGTCGTATATCTGAGGATCCACAGGAAGCATCTGAAACATGAACTGATTTCCACTCTCATGCACCATCCCCTCCTAGCATGTTACTCAATGATTGTGGTAGCAGAGTTAGTATTTTCCCACAACAGCTCTTAAGAGCTTTTCAGCCCCTGAATCCAGTATTGTGCTTCACTCCTGCATGGCTGCATCTGTACTAATTAATTAAATACTGTCAACACTGTCCCTTCTGAGGCCAACAGGCCGGAGACTGCCTGCTTTGATTGCTAGAAAACTTTTAGACCTCCCAAAATGGGGCAGTAGCATCTAAAACACCTGTTAGGAGTTACTTGTGGTTGCTATTTGTTCCTGGATAGCAGCTAGGAGTTATTTGGGAAAGTGCTATTTGGAACGGGTCAAAACAATTTCAGGAATAGTTACTACAGTATAGCTGGCTGAGTTCACATGCTAAGAGTATTGCTTGGTGCTATTAAACATACCAGTATGGGAGTAGGCTATTTTAATTAGCATAGCAAAAGGCTTTTTCCCAAAGGTGTAATGGGAAACAGGGCTACCAAGAATGACAAAATACCCTCATAACATTGCTCCAGCTTAACCAGTGCTTCCAAATGGCTGTCTTCTCTTCAGCCTTATGCTTATCGGTAGTCAGAACGCAGGGTAGCAGCCTGTTAGCAGAGTGCCTTCCTGGTTTATCTAAATCTTGGATCTTCTTTTGCCTAGCTGTATTTGAAGGGTACCAGGATTCTGCTGTATTCAAATAAATTTCTTCAGTTCATGCTCTTCTTTCCTTACTGTTAATCAGCTCAGAGGAACATATTTTATTAGCATCTTTGATTAGCCCTTGATGTTTTAGCGAGTGAGATGCTGCTCCAACCGTGTGAATGTGGAACACCTATGGACACTTTGATATGCTGATTTCCCTATGGAAATACTACTTTTCTTTCCAGAAAATTAATTGAACTGTGATCTCTCTGACTTCCTCCTTTCCCTGCAGTGTGGCTTATGCTATGCTCTGCACTGTTACAACTGCAGATTTAGTATTATGAAGAATACCTTTCAGACATTCAGTCTGGCAACTCTAGATGCATTGCTGGGTTTCCATAGAGATGACACACAACAAATTAACATACACAAGACCCGACTTTTGTCAGGTCCAGAAACCTGAGTCCTTTTCTTGTGATAGGGACACTTTATTAATGTATTGCTTAATTTGGTGTAGTAGGGTGTTTTCTCCAAGGCAGTGCACAGCCTTGCTGAGAAACTTAATTTGCTTCCACTCTTGTAATCATCTTTTCTGATACTAAAGCTGAGTTAGCTTTTCATCTATCAATGTGCTGATCCTTGAAATGCAGTGTCTTCCACATTTTTGCAAATAATGAGAAATTCCACATACCCTAAGTCATTCTTTTGCCATCCATAAGGAACTAGGTAATCCAGGTATAGACCTAAGTTGCCAGATATTTCTTTGCAGAGCTTCAACCTTGTCAAATATATTCCAGATTTTCTGTAGGAGTTCTTAGTCTTTCTGGTGTAGAAATAAATTTTTATTTTATCAATTTTAGCATAGGTAGAGAAACACAAAGTCTGCAATTTAAAACTTCAAGTTCCCAAAATTATTCTATGCAATCTTACCACTTAATAACTCACCTTTCATGGAAGAAATGTGAGTGCTTAACACTTGTGTAAGAAGACTATTAATTTGCTCAACCTTGATAAACGGATACTCTGTAGATCAGGGACGCCAATATTTCACTTGGTTCTTTCTGTATTGTGCATTGGCTGAGATCTATTTAAACTGCCCAGGTAATGGAGGAAAGACAGTGAACTGGGAATGATCAGACTCTAAAAGCCTGGCTTGCTACAACTTGAGCAAGTACTTTGTACCTGAAGCAGTAACCTGCTTTTATATTGTGTAGAGTAGCAGAGAAGAACTTGTGGGTTCTTGCTCTTTCTCCCATCTTCTCCTCAATATACCACTTCTCACTGACTAGCAGGACATTTGCAGAAAAGGCATCTACTCACTGTTTCAGATCATGAAGTGAAAGATAAAAACACACTTGGTAGTCTGTTTCAGTTGTTAGTAATCATCAAGTCTCTTTCTCCAAGCTTATATCTTTGGTAGAGGCATCTTCTCCCCCACAGAGCTAGCTGGTTGCCCTGTTGGCAGAGTAAGTCTTCATGTTGAATATCTCTTGAAGCATTCTTTCTGCTCTCACTTGAGTGCTTTCATGCTTTCCAAAGCTGTGTACAGAAATAAGATTGCCTCTTTCCTCTAACTCTGTTCCTTTGAGTGAGCACAGACTTCAGTAGGTATGTTTGAGACTGCAGGCTAGGAAACTGATTCCTGATCACAGCACCCAAACTCCTGTTGGTTTTGTTTGTGACCTTGTTTAACTGTACTTGGTTGAAACTGTGAGCAAAGTGGTGCTACTTTGAAAGTCTGGTTTTTAAGGGACATGATTATAAAAAGAAAATTGCCCTTGCCAGAATAAGAAATGACAATGTTGTGCAATTCTACTTCAACTGAAGACAGACTTCTAAGTCTTTTTACTTGATTAAGTAATCTGTTGTAAGGCTGCATTGTACTAACCATTAAGGAAAATTCCTTAAAATAATCTTTTAAATTACTTATCAGAGATTTATAGATCTGGCAGAAGGATTTGCAACAGTTCAGTTAAGCAGTTGCAGTTGATGAACTCCAAAGAGTTGTTAGTCTGTGTTACGGGAGCTTTACAGTGAGGAAAGAAAGCATATCCACCGTACACCCCAAATATACAAATGAAAATAATTGCTTAAAAAATCCTACCAGCAAAAGTCTTATCCACAGTATAGGTTCTGTATCCTTTGTCCCATTTCGTTTTGTCTCTTTCCATAACCTTTTTTTCCACCTATGATGTTTTTCAGCAGACACATGATAAAATGTCTAGGCTAGATTCCAAGGGTGGAATAAAAAGCTGTGTTTATTTTTATGGAAGCACTAACAATTCTATTTGGATTGGATTTCTTCATAGCAAAACCAATGAATTATTGAACAGATTGGATGTGGGTTTGCCAAAGAGTGATTCCTGTCAGACTGCTAATCCTGGCCCAGAATCTACAGCATGGGTAAGCAAAACTCTGGCGTGTGCTGTATTTTCTATCAGCTTTCCAGGTGCTGTCAATAGTGTAATGTTAGAATATTCTAATTGAGCTTAATTGCCTAGACATAACTCAGTGAAGTACTAAGGAATCTTTCTGGGTGAATGAGATTTCCTACATTGTCTCACACACTGGCAGAATATTCTACATAGTAGGGGACTGCTCACAGATCTCTCTCTGATAAATGAGAGCCGGATTTATATTCTGAGGTCAGATTAGAGTTTTAAATATGCCCTGTACGCATCATTTGGTGGTAAGCTTTTATGAAATCTCAATTAGTTCATGTCAGTAAATGCTTTACTGCATTAAAAATCTAGTCAAAAGAAGGAGAAGATTGTCTCTTATTGCATCCTAAAAGTGATTCCATACACTGCTTGGGGTCTTTGTCCCAGTTTGAATGAGTCTGGTAAGTATCAATGTAATTAGGAAATAGATAAAGTATTGCTTAAGTTTCATTATTTTAATTGCCTCTAAAAGGCTTCTTCACATACAATTAGTCTCTTCATGTGTAAACCAAGCTTTCCTACTAATGTAAAAACTTACAGTGAGGAATATTAACCCTGAGACAGAAGTATTTCTCCTGTAAGGAGATTTGTAACTGGGGGAAGACAGAGAAGAGGCAGCCAAGTGGACGGAAATTATTGCTATAAGCAATTCAGTAGAAATCTGGAAGTATCTGATCTGGCAGCCCTCCATTGTATACAACCTTGAATACTGAAAGTTGAGTAACAGGAAGGGAAGATTTGCCTCCCTATTTCCTCGGAAGCCTTAGAAGTGTGCAAAAATCCTCCCATTCCTCAAATAGCAGCCAACAGAGCATACAACAGCTCTGTCTTGCCTCTACTAGCTCTTCCTGGTTTGCATGAAAAGGGAAGGTGATATTGAAAAGAGGTTCCTTTCACCTTTGATTCTGCAGGTCACTTTGTGCCTCTGAAAATCCTAAAGACATCTATGCATATGTGAGCAGATATATAGCTTGAAGGAGCCAATTCCTGCCAAGCATTGCTGGACAGAAGGTTAATTGCAAGGCAGTGGCTTCCAGACTATCTTTTACAGTCCCGGATGGACAAGAAAGATGAAGGACTATGGGAAGGGAGAAAAGCACTTCCACCTCCCTTTTGAAGTATCCAATGCTCAAAACAGTAGGAAGTTTGTGGGGAAGACTCAGCTCTACAGCCTTCATATGGTGTGAACACTGAATTGCAAAGACAAGTGAGCTCTTGTCCCCAGGACTGACTTGGATTTCAGCATTTTGGTGTGATGTCTTCATATCCATAGAGAAATGAGGGGATGTCTGAAGGAACACGATATTCTTTCAAGTGTACAGGTCCTACTTTTAGCCTTGGTCTTACTTACCCATGTGTATTTTTCTCATTTCAGGTTTAGATGAGTTTCTTAATAAATTATGCCTAATATACCATAGTTCATTTTTGCTTCACTGGTGTCCAAGCAGATAAAATGCATTATATATCTGGACTGTTCTTTCATACTAGCTGATATTATACCTGTCTTTTGCATAGCAGCATTTATATAGCTTTGTGAATCAACTAATCCCTTGCTTATAATGCAGCAAGGCAGTTAGCAAAGTCTTCCCAAGCAACTTAGATGAGGTATGGTCTATAGGCATACACACAGCCTCTGTGCTCTGTGTGAGGAATCTGAAGCACAAAACCAATGAGTTGTTATCTAAATAAACTTGGCATAGAAACAAAATGCTAAACCAGTGGGAAAGCTAGGACTCTAATTTGGATGTTATCTTGAATATGTCCTTTGTCTGAAGTAATTAAAAGATTCAGGAACAATGTATTTGAAGCAGTCAAGGGCCATAAACTTAGGACATGCCTGACATGCATGCTAAAAGGGAGCATATATGCACATATGTGTGATTTTTAAAATTTAAAATTCATGTTCTAAAAACAGTTTGGGGCAATGTAATGTTGATCAAAGTTTTTCCCTCACATCATTTCTTTGAAAGTGATATTAAACCTAGTTCAACTCTCAGTGGCAAATGTTACTTGATGTCTGTGAACAAATTTGACTTCCTTGGAGTGACTCTGTCATTGATGACTTTTTTGGCCTGCTTATTTAATCAAGCTCATAATTAATTTAATCCTGTCTTTCAAAGTGTGACCAATCCTGTGTAGATTTTTATTGTCTTCCAACTTGATTAACATGCTCTCCACACAATCCTCCAAGCCGTTATGAAGAGTAATGAATAATATCGGACCCAGAATGAGTCTCCCTAGACACATGTAACAACTTCTCCCAGCCCAAAATTGAGCAATTAATAATTGCTTTCTCTATTCAGTCTTTTTAGCAAATGATGTGCCTGTTGTTTTAATGGTGTCATTCTGCATGCTTATATCAAGTTTTGAGAACATTGTGTAGACCTGCCACAAATTCCTCACTGAAGTCAAACCTGCACAATTCTTGTATTAAATTATACTGCCTCATTATTTAGTGTGCTACAGTATGCCCCTGCTCAAAGACTTTACAGTAAAAGTTCCAGTGTATACTATCCTAAGGGTTCTGTAAGATCACAATGGCAGGCTGGGTTTTTTTTGCTAACAAATACAACCTGTGAAAGACCAGGGCTAGATATTGTAACAAAAACCTACTGCACAGTTGAATACATTATTCATGATGCATAGGTCAGATTTCCAGGTGTCTTGGCTGCCCCACAAATAATAGAGCAGATTTGATCTCTCAGCTTCTGTTGTCCTACCTCCACAAATAATGCTGTTTTCCCCTCTGTTGCCAGGCTTTCATTCTGCTTTTTTATCTTGGTGATACTTTCAGTACTTTTCTTTCTACCCAGAATACCCCACTATCATATATCCTAATTGTGTTTTCTGACTGCTCAGGATATCTTTATGCTTGTCACTGGGACATAAAATAGCATGTGCTGTGGATACTTCGTTGTGATGTGCAGGTGGACATTCAGCCAAGCCAAATCACCGAGAGGCTTAAGGCCATTTCTTGTTTAAATTCTAATTTTAAGACTAATCTGTTTCTTAAGTAACTAGAGTCATTCACACATTTGTGTTGGTTAATTACCCATATAACGATTTGGGAATAAGGTTTTGGAGTTTGGCCCCCCTCTCCCCACACCAATATATTTCTGTGTTTTGGTGAACAATAGAAAAGAAGCCATGCTTATAGGCAAGCTCTTCAAGAGGATGAAAACAGAAGATTAGAGAAAATGAAGCAAGAACAACGGAGGAAGGTAATTATACATTAGCAGTTTGCATATTGTAACTTTTTTGCATGCTGTGAAACCAATTAAATACATTGATTACTTGTAGCATACACATGAAGCTTCTCTTTAGAAAAAGTGATTCAGTGACTGTTTTCAAATATTGTGAGAGAGATGAGTCAAGCTGTAAAATTTACAGGGACAGGACAATTATCTTCTGGGTCCAAGGCTGTTTGCATCTGGATAACAAGCTCCTGTTCGCCTCTCTATTTGAATAATTGTGCAGAGTGGTTTTTGACTGTGGCACCTGATTTCATAGGCTAAGGAAACCAGTCTTTCAGACAGAAGTCATCTAACTGAGGTACTCATGATGATCTCAGTCTGGGTAGTGTCGTTCTACAGAACTGAGGCCCATGTGCCCGGCTTTCTCTAACGGGGACATGGAAGCATTCAGATTTGCTGTCAGTTATAGTATGCTTCTCTGTTCCCTTGCTAACCACCATAATGAAGAGTTTTGAATTTTCTAAAAAACAGGCATGCCATAACTGCAACTTTTAACTTCACCTTCTGGTTGTGTTGTGTGTTGCCTGAAATATGTTTGAACACTGTAGTCCTTCTGGTATAGATTTGGGTACCATATCCTCATAAAGTTCATCTACCGAAGGCGATGGCAGTGTGCCAAGTTATCTGTCTTGGCTCCAGGTCTGACTGTGAAAGTGCAGAGAGGGCAGTATTTGAAAATCATATTACCAAATCATTTGAAAAAATATGAGCAAATACAGAGCCTCTGGCTTTGCCTCTGCTGTTACTAGCATCCAAATTCATGTTAAACCACTTCCCCAGCAGCAGAATCTTAGCACAACAAAATTCCATGCAATGAATTTCTACTAGAGCTGGAGAAGTGACTGATCCCCTTTCATGGATATCTTTCTTTACATGGTGATGATGTGTCCTCATTTCATGTTGTTCTAACAACTATGATACTGGAAACAAAAGGTGGGGCAAAAGGGAGGTTCTTGATTGCTATCCCATCTGGTGTATGCTTATTTCGAGGAACTATAGAGGATAAAATTTTTGAAAGCCAGTCCTGATGGGTGTAAGGCTGGAAGCTGTTGTATTCATTGATTCTTTCAAAAAGAAAATAGCTACAGATGTAAATTAGCATGCCCCTAGTTGATTAGTTTGGTTTAGGGGACTTGTGTAGAGCTATAGACTCTTTACTGATTTCCACAGATTGTTGAGGAGTTGTTGGCTGCTACTAAGGCTGCTCTTGTTTGTTACATGGTTCCAAGGTCTCCTTGCCTTCACAGTTGCTGCTACCTATTGAGCAGAGTGATGCACTGCTTACAAACCTACTGTAAATAATATGTATTTTAAAGGCACCAATAATTGTCCCACAGATATATGTTGGCTCGTTTCTACTTCAAACTAATATTTATTAAAGTAATTGTGAATTCTGTCTTGTGTGTACCTCCTGGCACAGTGTAGCTATAAAATGTGTGGTATTGTCAGTTCCCCTTTTTTTCTTCGGAACAGGTTTTAGTATGTATTGCTTGATTTAGAAATTTTCAGTACACTCTGAACACTGCATCATATACAGACAATGTATTTCAGAACATTACTCCAAGAGAGGAGTCGGCATACTGGAAAGTCAGATACTGAGTTTTAATTTTCAGGTTGAATAGTTATTTAAAACAGTGAAAATTAAGGTTGGCTTTTTTATTTCTTAATCCTGTTTCTTCTTTTAGGGCTAGACAAATATTGATACACAACACATTCACAGTTATTGATTTTCTTCATGCATTTATTGCATAGTTTTTATTTAATGTTCCACTTAAATTGATTTTCAAAAAAAAAAAAAAAAGTCTTGTGGTTCCATTCTGTTATTGAAGCTTTTATCTAACCACATCATTTTATTTTAGTTTCTATTCCTACTGCTGCACAGTTGCTATGGAAAATACGAAAGATGGGTCTGTTCCTGTCCCTTCCCCCTTGCCCTCCAAGACAAATTTCTTCTGCAGAAAACTGCGCACCTTCAATTCTTGGGTGCATTGCAGGGAGCAAGAGCTAGACAAACAAGCACACATGCAGACCAGTCATAAAAACTGTGTTTTCTTCATAGTCCTAACTAAAATTACATAAGCAAACTCTCCTCTGAAAAGAATTCCCTTTGACACTTCTTATATACCTTAATGTTAGATAAGGATGGTAATCTGCTGACATGTTGAGAGCTTGCATATACTTCCACCACACCAACAAGTACCATTTGCCCTCCTCACCGTGGTAGAAGCCCCAGGGAGCTGGAGGTGACACACCACACCACATACCCCACATCTCATCATCTTCTTGTGCTCTACAGAGGCAGGAGGTGAAGGGTGTCTCCTTCTTACTCTATGGGCATGACAGCTGAGTCTGCTCCTGCTAGTTTACTTCAGCTGTCTTTCTCCTTGAACCCACAGGGAAATTCAGACCCATGGGGTTGGGACAAGGGGAAGCAGACTGGTGTCTGGCATACCCCCTTAAACATAGGACTGTAAATGTCTGAATCCTTTAACTTCCCACTTTTCAAGGCACAAAGATCATCCACATGCTGAACAGAAAAATGAACTCAGTTTTTAACATAGTGCAGCATAAATAAAATGCTTCTGAGAGAAGTTCCGGGAATGACATGTGGCTCTGAGATTAACATCATGTGTAATTAATATGTTTGCACCATAAGTATGTTAATTAAAAGCAAGTTAGTTTGTTTATTTTTTTTGTTTTTCACCTTTATCATTCCCAGGCCGAATTAATGGAATTTAAACAAAAGCAGGAAGAGGAAGCCAGGGCAAGACCTCATCAAAATGAACAGAGGAGGTATGGTGCAAAAAATGCAGAATATACTCCAGTTGAATTCCAACCTGAAAGGGGTGTCAAAATTACAGGCATTCATGCTTTAGAAGATGATTGCAATGAGGATCCCATACCTCATCTTGGGTTTAGCTTTGCTTTCAAATGAGCCACTAATATCCATCATTATCACTGCTCATTGTAATTCAGTATGACCCAGAGTGCCTTTTTCACCTTCTTCATCCTATCAGCATATGATACAGGATAGATACAGGATAGGGTAGAAACTATTAGTAATTTCATGGATAACAACTAGTACAGTAGTTTCAGCTGGGATGCACTCTATAGATAGATGAGATAGATAGATAGATAGATGAGATAGATAGATAGATAGATAGATAGATAGATAGATAGATAGATAGATAGATAGATAGATAGATAGATAGATAGATAGATAGATTGAAAATCTACTTATTTTTACTTTATTTTAGAACAGGCTACTTTGTCCATGCCACATATTGTGGTTGACTGTCACTAAGGCTAACAGACAGAGTGAAATGTGAGATTTGATATCCATACAGACAGATACTGCTCTTGCAGTGCAGCAAGGATTTCTGCAGTTGCATTTCTTCACACCTCAGGCTGTGCCCATTGCTGTGACCTCTCTGTGCTCAACTGTTTTCATCTTCCACTTCAGTCACTTAGCTGACTTTCCATTATCCTGAAGCACAGTTTTATTCTCAGCTTTGTTTTCTGCTGGTAAAAAGAAACAATGCTCAGGCTCAAAAATAAAAGCATCATTTGCTTCTTCTTCTTCTTTTTTTTTTAATCATTATGGAAATATTAAAAAAAATACTTCTGTAGGCAACCACTCTCCATACTGCTTTCATTTCTTTTTTTTTCTGTAGCAAAGACATTGAGATAATCACCCATAAAAGTTAATGAAGGATTTTCGATTCACTCCATCTCATGTCCCTAGATAGAAATAAACCAGTATCTTGCATTTTATATTTTTCTTACCAACAGCATTGTAAAACATTAAAACAACAGTCATGTCTAAGTATGTGTTTCATTCCTAAGCAGTACCAGGGGGGAAAAAAGAAACAGTTTTCAGAAGAATAATAGAATGATTTGGGTTGGAAGGGACCTTAAAGACCATCTAGTTCCATCCCCCCTGTCATGAGCAGGGACACCTTCCCACTAGACCAGGTTGCTCCAAGCCCCATCCAACATGGCCTTGAACACTTCCAGGGATGGGGCATCCACAGCTTCTCTGTGTAACCTGTTCCAGTGCTTCACCACCCTCAAAGCAAAGAATTTCTTCCTAATATCCAATCTGAATCTACCCTTTTTGAGTATAAAGCCTTGACTCCTTATCCTGTTGCAACATGTCCTTGTAAAAAGTTCCTCCCCAACTCTCTTGTAGCCCCCTTCAGGTACTGGAAGGCTGCTGTAGGGTCACCCCAGAGCCTTCCGTTCTCTAGGCTGAAAAATCCCAATTAGATAATATTTAAAACAGACTGCGGTAAATTGTGTTTGTATTTGTCCATGCTTTCCAGGTTGATAGGGCAGTGCAAAAAATTGCTAGAGCTGATTCCACAGTTGGATGGGAGGAAAGTTGCTGCTGCATAAATCGTCTCCATTAGTTACAAGCTTAGGTGGATTTTTCCATTTGTATTAGGAAATCAGTACTTCTAGGAACTTTCCTTGTGTGCTGAAGGCTGAAGGATTACCTAAAGTGGATTGTCAAAACAGGTAATCTCTCTGATAAGGTGGGTTGGTGGTATGCAGGTCATATTTCTGTGGGGAATTTTTCATAGAGCAAAAATGTGCCTTTTAGTCACAACAGACTGATCCCAAGATAAGGATGCATCTAGTGAACTGAAAATGCTTATCCATGGTTATGCAGCACAGCTTGAAAAATATAGGAAGATGGCCATTGAATGAAGGGGAAGGGAAAGCCACTCACAGAATTTTAAATTTCAGCAATTTGTGAACTTCTTGTTTACCTTCAGTCATTATTCACTTTTTATTGTACTTTAAGGGTAAATAACGCTTTCCTGGACTGACTCCAGAAGGAAACACAACCTAATAACAGCAACCAACCTGGATACGCTGGACTACATCATTAATGGCACCAGGGTAAGTTTCTGGGTACAGAACTTGGAAGTAAAGATGTTGTTTAAAAGTTGACTTTTTCTCCAAACACTGTGGTGTGTCTGGGTGTGTTTAACCTGCCTGACAGAATTTACAGTCCTGGATGGCTGTCCTCAATGGCTTTTAAGAAGAAATACTGTCTTAAATATAAACTGTTCAAATAGGAGGACGGAGGAACAGCTGCTCTTGCAGTAACATTCAGTGGCTTTGAAAGTAAGGTACTGCAAGGAACCACATCCAAGCTACTTCATTAAGTTTGGAAGAAGGGTAGTGAAATCATTAGGAAGTTTTTGAAAATCTTTAAATGAAAGATATTTGAATATGCTGTAAATATTTCAATACGATACTGAAGTTCGAGTGGAAAAATCCCATATACATAGCTATTCCCATGTATAACTGTTCATTTTTTACCCATATAAAATTATGGCAAAGAAGGCCCAACTACAGCTGATTTAAAATCAGTACTTTTAAGGATTCTTTGCAGAAAAGTGATCTTAACTGTAGTCTATTAAACATCCATTCATTTTTCAACTTTAATGAGGCATTAATGTGACTGTTGTTTAGAACTGCACTCTTAAGTATAAACAAAAAAATAAAATTATGTGTATTTCCATCATGGAAATTTCCATTAGGTTGAAATTCCATTGATGAAAGGACCCTAGTGCAGAAATGGAAGAGTTAGGAAGACTGAGCAGCAAAATGATGAGAGTCTAAGATAATTTAATGAATGTGCCAGTGTAGAGAAAGGCAGTAAGCTGATGAACCGTAAAAGCTTGAATTGGATTAGTTGGACTGTCTGGCGAGAATGCGAATGTTGGCTGATGAATAAGAGGAAGACTTGGATTCATGCACCGACAAAGTCAAGGCTTGGTTAAGAAGGAGATATATTTACTTCTGGAGTTTTCCATGTACTGGAAGTGGAAAAAGTGTGTCCACATCACTACAAGCTTTGGGCAAGCCCTGGGCCACGGCAGAGGGCTCAGGAACCTTGGACTGGTTCTCTTGGTCTTGTGAGAGGAGACAGGAACTGCCAGCGCAACCTCCCATAAGTCTGTGAGCTGATGCTTTTAAAATTAAACAATTAGATGCTTTACTGATAAGGCCTGGATCATGTGCCAGTCAGTCCAGAAGCTGCTGGAAGCCAAACTACAGATGTCCAGAGTAGTTAAGGAATGTAAGACAGCACTGTGTATGGCAGACCTGAACCATCTCCTGAAGGACACTACATCTGCTGATAGCAGAATTAGACTTCAGGTAGAACAGTCAACTGATAATGTAATAAAGGGTGAAAGGTAAAATCTGCTGGATGGTGCTTGATTAACAAAAGCAATAAGGGCACTTTGTGTGTTTTATCCCCATTTGTATACTGTTTCCTGATAAACACGAAAGGAAATGTGTGACACAGCTGAGATCCACAATATCTAAACTCAAGCATCTCCATCAGAGCACCTGCCATCACCACTGGAAACCTTGCCATTGTCTGCAGAGTTAGCAGGATTTTACCTTTAGCCTGATGCACATCATCTTCCATGGGGCAGGTGTTGCTACTGCTAAATGAGTGTCCTCAACCCAGGCACAGTTCTAACAACAGATGACTGTGTGATGTATGCAGCCAGTCGGGGGGTGGGGGAGGCAGTTAATTATATATATTCAAGGAATTCATCAACACAAATGCAATTAAACCCCATGTGTAGAAGTGATGAATTTCCTACTCTGTTGTTTCCTTAATGGCTTCCAAGAGTCTGACTTCTTTTGGGTAATGCTAGATCCATTTTTCCTTTAAGTTATGATGTGAGATTTGAAGACTAAACAGCAAGATTAAATGATGAAAGAATATGTCATAGTGGAAAGGAATTAAAAATGAGTATTGGTAATAAGTACAAGAAAGAAAAATATATCTCAAAAGATAGGCTGGAGGCGGCAACCTCAGTGCCTTTGATTATACTGAGATTCTTCTTTCCCTTGGGATTTTAAACAAAACGAACTGAACTCCGGGTGGGGCTTACGAGTCATGTAGTCTGCAGCCTGGCATTTTACATTACAAGGGAGCTAACTGAAGCAGGTCAGACTATATACCAAGATTAAAAGAAATTAAAAGGATTCACAAACTAAAGACCTGCAGGTAATTTTTGAGCCTGCTCCATCTGTGCAGTGGCACTGAAGAGAAAATATTTGTTCTCTTTCTCTCTTTTTTTTTCTGTTTGAACTCTTTACAATCACAACAGCTTCACACTTAACAGAAACTGAACATTGTGCCCTGTTTTGATGTGCCCTGTTGTTGATGTGCCAGCTGTATTTTTCACTGCTAGTTCTATTAGCCTGGTTTCCTAAGGAAATGGAGTCTGTATGATCATGTTGTCTGTGTGTAATAAGATTTTCAAGCTGATGGCCAATCTTAGCCAAATTTGAAAGGGATTATAAGTCTCAAAGATAATTAAATTTCTGTGCGTTTGTGAAAAGCAATGACTGGCATAGGAGAGACCCCAAAACAGTGCCCCACTGTGAGCAGTGGTGGGAAGGACCTGGGCACTCCATTCATTGTTCAGCTGCAGCCCTTTGGCCAATCAGTGTGGGCACAGCTCCTGAGCAGCTGCAGCTCTGCCCTGGCTTCCTGGGGACATGGATATCACAGGAGACATGGAGAAAAGGCAAGGAAGATGAAAATGTAGTGTATGTCTCAGCATAAGGGAGGAGAGCAGTTACATTGCCCAATTGTCCCCTAATCCATAGGAAATGAGTTTTCATTAATTCAACTGCCCTCCAGACATTTTGGTTTTTTGTTAGGAATATTTATAAACTTTTATTTCAAGAAAGATCTTCATGAAAGTAATCTTTTCTGCCTTTTTGATTATAAATGCCAGGGCAGTCTCTGTAGTTATGAGATTTCCTATTTTTAAGGCAAAAAAACTTAATGAAGTTCTACTTCTATCTGTGAGCTATTGCACCCTTGTGAGAGCACTAAGTCTTGTTGCATGCTATCAAGAAACTTTTGATGTCCTTTGCCATTGTCTCTCACATAAGGATAAACCTCTCAGGATACGAGGGTTAAAAAAACTTCAGTCATCCCAGCCCAAAGAGCCCTGCTGAGAGCTGTTCCAACCTAGGTTGGACCTGTTGTGGTGGCTTCCCGTTCATGCTTCTTCCCTTCCAGGAGGACCGTCGGGAATCCAAGCTGACCCTGCGCCTCCCCAGCCTGGCTGCCCCATATGCCCCAGTCCAAAACTGGCAGCACCAGCCCGAGAAGCTTATCTTTGAGTCCTGCAGGTACGAGGCCAACATAAGTGGCTTTTGCTTGTGAGGGTGGCAAGGATGAGGAGGCTCCGGTGGTCAGGCCAGTGCATTGCCTCGCGATTGACAGGGTTGAATATCTCCCCCTCCTCCAAACAGTATTTGGGCTCCATGTTGATCAAAGACCTCCGAGGGACAGAGTCTACACAGGATGCCTGTGCCAAGATGAGGGTATGGAGGCCCCAGGGCCAAGATCTTTGCTCACAGCTTGTGGTGGATGTTGGGGGATGGGGGTCTCAGTGAAGCTGTGGATTCCCAAACCCTGCAGGGGCCCAGACCACCAAACAGGTGGTGCCGCTGTCACTGCTGAACTGCCCCCTTCCCAGCACTGTTCCCCGTAGCTGGAAGATCTGTGTGCAGTGGGAAAATGGGTATTTTCACTGGGGAAGGGGTGGCTGGGTTCACTGATAATGGTTGTCCTTTCAACATCAAATTTTAATAAATAAGATCATATGATAGAATCATAGAATCATAGAATGGTTTGGGTTGGAAGATTAAAGATTATCTAGTTCCACCTACCCCTGCCTAGGTAGGGACATTTTCCCCTAGACCACATTCCTCAAAGCCCCATCCAACCTGGAACATTTCCAGCGATGGGTCATCCACTTCTCTGGGCAACCTCTGGGTTCCTGTGCCTCTCCATCGTCACAGTAAGGAATTTCTTCCTCATTTAATTGTTACACAGCTGGGAATTATAACTGAGACAGTATCTGTTTACTGTAATGGCACAAATGATGAGTTTTATTTAAATAGTAAAACACTTCTGTTTTTACAAAAGAATGACTTTAAAACAGTTGCACATTTTTATATTCACTCCTTTTGAGACTTGCCCGTATTCAAGTAGAGAGAGATTTGCAGAGGCCAAGTGCTAATGCATGGCAAGCTGTAACAGAGCCCTTGTTTATTTCTTGCTTGGAAATGGAGCACTGTCAAGTACCCTTTTGTCTATTCTGTTAATGGGGAGAGGTCACATGAAGAACATATGAAATTTATAAGTCTACTCTCCTTTAAGGAAATACTATTTGTCTTGCTGAAACTCTCTGAGCTATAGTAAACCCAGAATATAGAAGGCAAGATGACATATTACATCTTCCTGTTTCACGTCTCTGTTACACTCAGTGTCATGCATAAGAATGAGAAATGCTCCCTTGGATGCTGACTCTGCTCTTTCAGTGGATGCATAATTCCAGACATTTGCTGTGGGAAGCAACTATGCCCTGAATACACAGGTGCAGTGGGACAGGAAACCTCATTCTCTTCCTTTCCCATGTGCAGAACAGGAAGTCAATAGATGCTGGATAAATCTGTTTTGAGGAAACATGATTTACGGATAGGACTATTTTAAATAAACATGGTTTGTGGGTTTGCACTTGGTTTAGTTCTTGTAACATGACCCATGGGAAAGTTTTTTTGGAGTCTTAACTAGCACTTGATTTATGCTATTTGCTATCAATTGAAGAAGGAGTATGTTATGAAGTTTACTGTTGCACAGCAGAAAGAACCATAGCTCAAAGGCCCCTGAAATCACAAGGCCAGCATGCATGCCACAGGTTTCCATAAACAATCAGTCTGTAATGAACTTTCAGACAGATCAAGTTGCATGGAAAATGCTTGTTTCCCAGCACAAAGAAAAAGATTTTACTTAACATGGTAATATTGAGAATAGAATGTTTATATAAGAAGGTTCCAGAGTAGTTACATTTGTTTTAATGAAGAATGTGATTTGCTAATTTAGCTTTAACTTGGTTAGTCTATGTACAATCCAAGTTGAAAAGATTATCGGGGTTTTTTCCTAAAACTGGTTGTTTTCTTGTTTGTATTTTTCTTTTTATTGAGAGTAATGTGGTTGTCTTTCCCCGCAGAAAGATGACAGAAAATATAAAAACTACTTAGCAGAAGTATCAGCATCGATATAGGGATGTCAGATGAGTAGGTCCAGGCATGCTGTATCTCAGTTTAATGACTTACCTCTGGCAAGACTGTCAAATATCATATGCAGATGTGTTCTGCCTGCCTTGACTTTGAGCTCAATCATTCCTTCCTTTGAAAATCTCATCCTAAAAGAGAATAGTGGCAGCCTGGGGTGGAACAAAAAAACTTCTCACTCTTTCAGATTGTTTGAGGCCAAGAAAGGACTGAGGTATCTGAAGATATTTGAAACACTTCCAGATTGGACTTTTTCCCCAGAAAAAAAAAACAAACAAGATATGCTTATCTCCTGAGTCGATATATCCTGCTATTCATATTGAGTTCAAATCAAAGACACATTTCTTGCTAGAATTGGAATCTTGCAGAATGGTTTATTTGTTATTTTAAGTGGAATTTCAAAAGCCCAGAAAGGGCTTTAAATAGTTAAGAAAGTTCCACACAACTGGCTAACCATAATTCCTTGCATAAATGTGTGATTTTACTGTACATTGTACTGTACTAATGCATTTTTTTCTTTTATCCAGAAGTCAAATTACTTGGAATGAAGGAAGAGAAATGTAAGAATAATGAACTTGTTTTGTTCTTGTTAGCACCAGTGCTGGTATTAATTTAGCTTTGTATTTGACATTTTATTATGACAGCTTATGTAGTTTAATTTTGAAGCAATATGACAGTGGATCCTAAAATAAATACTTTCCAACTCTGTGTTTGGGGCCATGCAACAGCACATGCCTAATCTGAAACGGTTTTTTGGTAAAGAACCACAGAATATGCATTTCAGGTCCGAAGAATTGCTGATGGCATGGAAGGCATCTTCTGGGAGTGCCTTGACATTTAGGCTAAGACCTCAATACAGCCACATTCTCAGCATCATATACTGTGTATGGATAAACCTGGACAGCTGAGGAATGTGGCTTGAACTGCAGAAAGTGACTGTAAACTTTCAGTGGTCTTAAGTGAAAGAGGATGACTGTCGTGGGCTGTGTTCTTACTTCTGTTTCGCATGAGCAAAAAGGGAGATTATTCATATCAGTGGAGGCTATCAGTAAAAACCACTATTGAACCGTAGAAATCAGGTCCTCTGTTTTCAAATGTCCTTTTCATAGGGCTCACTGCCCCTGTGTTCTTTCCTGAAAGGGGTTTCCTACTTTAATTCCCAATTCTGATATAAAGATTTCTGCAGAGCCTTTACTTCTAGGCTTGGAGACTTTTGAAGCAAGTTCAGGTACCAACAGATTATTCTTGCCTTAGGAGATGGCTTTGACATAACTCTATTCTTTTTTGAGAGCTAGCATTTTATAAAAAGGAATTTAAAATAATCAAACTTTCAAAAGTTCCTTGCTTCTGACCCTTCTCCCACAAATCTAGGTATTCTTCTGTGACTGCCTTCCTCATTTACTGCTCCAACAGTTACCGTAGCATTTTTGCAGCAGGGTTGTATTCTGAAGATGGTATCTAAATAATATTGTTGGCCTCCCATGAGTCGTCTTTTCAGTTTTATGAGTAAAGTTGTTATTAAAAGTTAATTCAAATTCACTAGAAAAATGACAACGAGTAGATAAAGGCAGTTCCCCAGAGGAGAAGAAATGGCCATTTTTTGCCGTCCATAGTTCTATTAGGTTTTATAAATTTTGGACAGCTGAAGGAGTTCAACACATTGTATTCTTTGTTGTTTTTTCCAACATCTACAATACCAATAATATATTTATATATGAAGTGTACAAGAATTATGGATGGGTGTACTTTTTAAGTTTTATTTTACTGTTGTTCTGAAAACACATTTTAGCTTGCTACATTAATATATTGTTCAAAGAGTTATTAATATGTTTGCAGATAATTAGGACATTTGGTGAATTAAATTTACAAAAAGATAAAAATCCCTTCATGAAGGCTTTACATAATTAAATGCTAAAACCTGTTGGAAGAAAAGGAAGACGTTATTTTCCAGTGGACTTAATCCCTGAGAAGCTGACTTTGATTTTTGTTTTTGCTGTAAAAGATAATTTTTAATTCTGTTTTCTTCCTCTTGTTACAGGGTATTGGAGAAATATTCACTTTTATCTGGCCTAGGCCAAATGACCTCGTAAAAGCTCCAAGAAACCGCTCTTTTATCATTGTGATTTTTTTCTTACCCTGACTTCAGCTGAACACCCACTTCATGAGCAATCTGCAGTCTGGTTTCTAGCTGTCATTATTCATGCATATTTGAAACAACGGATTATGAAACTCCTATTTAATTTTTAATAAGAATATGTGTAGGTTTTTTTCATAAATTGTTTTGCCTCTTGCAGAATGTAATTATCCCAGTCTTTGGGATCTCAGGAAAAGGAGACATTGGTGGCTGCAGAAACTGCTGTAATATCTGTGTTTACTTGCTGCTCTATACCCAGACAAAAACATCTCAGACAGGAACTAAAGAAGAAAGTAGAGAGTTTTCTTTTGGGAAGACAATTTTGTGAAATTGTTTTACTGTTATACTCGACAACAGACACTCAAGAAGAAACGTGTGCATTGTAGACAGGATCTTTTAGATACATTCTAGAAAAATAGAATGCATGAAAGAAATAAAGCTTGAAATTACACTGAAATTTATTTGACCTCTCCACAACTTTTTGATATGATACACATTTTTTCACTTTGCCTGTTTTACCTTGTTAACTTCTGTTGCATGTGTGGGGAAAGCTACTCCAGGGTTAGATTTAGTTTCCTATTTTTCTTCATCCCTCCAGTCCAATGGAATTTCATTTGAGTCTTCCTGTTTCTGAGACAGATGGCAACATTTTAATGCTTTCCAAAAGGCAGAGGCATGACCAGGATATTTTTTATGTGGAAGCTGGGTACACAGTACACATTACATAAACCACATACAGAAGAAAAATTATCTGTGGCATTTACAAGTACGTCTTAGGCCAAGTTGAAGGTTTCCTGAGCAGTTTTGTTCAGTGTGCAGGCATACCATGTTTTTCCATCACCCTTGCAACATGGAAACTTTATAATGAATCACCTGAAGTTTTCTTTTGAACCATGGATGCCACAATATTTGTTTTCCCCTCTGGGACATCTGTAGTTGCCCTTGGCTCTGTTTGCCTCAAGAATTACTCAAATCTCTCATACTACTAGCTAGCTGATGTTCATAGGAAATGCTAGAGATCTTGGCAATGCTGTGGTTTAGCCTTTTTTAGGTATCTGACATTGGGAAAATTCTTTGGGAAGAGTTTTGCATACCTACATAGTGGCACTGTATTGCAGGTGGTATTTGACTGTGCTATTGGACTTTTGCTTTGGAAATTAAATTCACATCTCCCTCCAAGAATATCCTTTGATAGATATCAGGGCTGGGGCTAAATGGCTTCAATTTATATACATGCATACACATATTTTAAAGGAAATGTCTTTGCAGTAGTTAGATCCTTGTATTGTAGTCTAATGACACTAGAACTTGCAGGTGGTCTTTTTGAAATTTAGAACCTGCAGCCTCTCTGTGCTTGATGTATGATACCCCTAGACCCTGCTGACAAAGGCTGAGTGGAAGAGGAAGTCACCATTGTCCCCAGAAAGTCAAAATTGTCTGGTTGTGTTGCTGTGTTTCTATATCTGAAGAAAAAGAAGAGCTTTTTTGTTAACCTGCTACTTTCACATTCAGGAACAGTGATGGCAAGTCACCTTGAGTAACCTCTTCCATTAAGCTTGTCTGCTTTCTTTCAGCTGTCTTCAAAGATGAAACTTGATCACAGTCTTCAAAGTGCTTCTCCTTATCCAGCATTTCAATCTCTTATTTGAAATGCCGTCTACAAACTATTTCAGACATTAACTATTCCTCCCCTTTTTAATGGCAGAATGTCTGAATTTTTCCTCTCCTATCTTTCTGAACAGAACAAACAAATCTATATGAGCAGTGGCCCAGGAAGTGTTTTTGACAGCCATGGCCTGCAATGAAGATGATAAGATGTTACATCCATCCACAAATTGATGTTAGCAGGATGCCTGGAAAATGTTGTTCTTATCCTAGTGGAAAGCTTCCAGCATCTCAGAATTACCACCTCACCACACACATATCCTGCCCAAACTTTGGGAACAAAGGGATGTTAAGACATCTTTTTAAAAGGGTTATAATGAAATGAACTGCCTATAGACTGGGAAAATGGCTGTGTTTGTCAAGAGTTATGAACTGATAACTGTGCATGTTTTCTGTCTACTTGTTACAGTAAACTTTTGATAAAGATTTTCAAATTCAAATAGGTTCCTCTAGTTACAACTGACACTGATTCAATGAATTATCTTCATGCTGTGGCACAAAACCAGACTTTTTATTACTATATAACAATAAATCTTTTTGTTTGTTTTTTAATTTTTTGTTGTCTCAATATAATTTGCACTGATGATTTTGTTATTTCAGAAAGGAACCTTCCAACAGGGAGTTGTATGGGTCTGGAAGTTGCACAAGGAAACCCCCTTGCTCTTTCATTGCTGAGTCAAATTCATTTTAACAAACTGTCTAAACCATTATGATCAGCTATTTTGAATTCCAGTATAACTTGACAGCAAGAGTCCTGTGTTTAGCCTTTATGGTCTGCCTAAATCAGAAACTACCTTCCTATGAAGGAAAGTAATATTAATTTAAGGACTTTCAAGAGTAATCCTCTGTTACTTATCTAAAAGTTTTTCGACTGATTTACCTATCCTTAATTTTAAAAATGTCTGCCTGAGTCCTAGTTCAAACTCATCAAGTTTCAGATAACTGTTACTGAATTTTCTTAAGCATTTACTTGGTAAATTGCAGAGTTTTTTGCTTGTGGGACTCTTTATTAATGTGCATATTTGGACTGCTTCATTCAATTTGCAGTCTTTGTTCAGCTTTTATTCTTAAAAGTATTCTAGATTTACACAAAATCTTAAATGCAATTGGATTTGGTGTGTGTTGGTTTTGGTATGTACCCCACTAACCAGACACTGAGACAGAATATTATTAGCTGCTAGAAAGGGAGCTAATCCGTAGCTTACATTTTATGGTACTCATCCACATTCAGTTCACACCTCTGCTTCAAGAAATCCAAATCCCTGACTCCTGTCTTGAAAAATATTTTAACCACTAAGCTCTTTGGGGTAGTTTTCAGCAGCCAGGTGGTGGTGACTCTTCTGTTTTATGCAGAAAAACGGAAATTTATGTGAAATGAGGGGGCACATGGTTTTATCTAGTCCAAGAGCTGGGTGTTGCTGCTGTGGCCATGCCATAACTCTGCTCCCCATCATAATCTTCGGAGCTCTGAGCAACCTGGTCTACTGGAACATGTCCCTGCCCACGGCAAGGGGATTGGAACTAGATGGTCTTTAAGGTCCCTTCCAACCCAGACCATTGTATGAGTCTAAGGGCTCCTTCACATAGCAAATTGACCCCTTCACACTTCCAGTATTTTTTACTCTTGCTCCTGGAGCACAGACAGTCTGGCAGAAATCCCTTTCCCTCCCTCTGTTAAGTATTCCTCCTCATTCCCTTCAGTTTAACCTTTCTGGTTAAATCCCTCAGCCTGATCAGCTGAATCAGATCAGGTTCCTGTAATCCATTGGTCATACTTCAGTAATCTTGACTTCTTCCACAGACTCTCTGCTATATCCTATGGAAGAACAAATGGAAAAAATACTATTGCTATTTGCTGCTTCAGCATAACATTTGATCTTTTGCAATAATTTCTCTCCCCTTTCTGAGAGATCAATGTGTTTTCCTGACTCCTCTCTATATCCCCTATTTATCCACTCTTTTCTGTTTTGGCATGGGTCTCCATTAGGAAGAGCATTGCCAAGGGGTCAAGGGATGTGATACTTTCCTTTTACTCAGGTGAGTACAGGTGAGACTCATCAGGAGTGCTGCTCCAGCATTTGGCTCCCCACTATAGGAAAGATATAGACATACTGGAGCATCTTTGATATGAGAACAGACTGAGAGAGCTGAGATTGTTCAGCCTAGAGAATATAAAGCTCAGAAGGATCTCATACATGTGAATAAATAATGGAAAGAGGGAGAGGAAAGGAGATGGAGTCAGGTGCCCAACAATAGGACAAGTGGCAATGGGCCCAATTTAAAATACAGAAAATTCTATTTAAACACATAAGCCTCTATTTTTTTTTTTTTTTAAATTGTATGGGTGATCAGGAAGTGTCACAGGTTGCCCAGAGAGGCTGCTGAGTTCTTATCCCTGGAGATACTCAAACCCAAACTGGACAGTCCTGAGCAACCTGCTATAGGTAACCTTGTCTGAGCAGATCCAGATGCTCTAGCAGTCATGGGAAGGCACTCAGAAGATGCTGACACAGTAGGGGTGGGAACTTTTGCTGTAATTGTGGCTGGGTAGAAATGCAAGCTTGAAGATGAGGGAAAATTCGCCTGAGTTTCTTCAGTCTCTCATTAAAGACTTTCCAAATTTCAAACTATTCTGGGGATCTCATCTGATCTCTCTCTGGTCTGCTCTCATTAAAAAAGAGTGGGTTTATTTCTTGCCAACATTAAGTCATTTTTTTTATTTCACTTTGAGCCCACATTCCCTCTTCCTAGCTGTTTGATCTTTGCACTTAGGTCTTTAATTAAAAGAAGGCAAACCTAGCTTTTCCTGCTGCCTGGACCTCTGTCTAGGAGCTATCTTTATCTCTCATTCAGTTAGTGACAACCACAGCCCTTACCACCAATTTCTTTTTCCTTCCCTCCCAATCCATAAACTCCCCTGAACTACATTTGGGTAAGAAAACCCTACCAGAAATGTTATTTTTGAAAGATGATTCCCATTTAGTATTCTCCTTTAAAGTGTCTCTAGCAAATTCTCAATTTGCTTATCTACACTTTGAAGTTTGATTAGTTCTTTATTTTTAAATGAGAAAGTCATATGGCCTTATATAACTGCTCTTTTAACAAATGCATATTTTGTCAGACTAGGAATTCCACCACACATGCAACTTCTATATATTTAAAGTTTTGTCTTTCATTAAACCATGTTGTCTGGTATTAATGATGCTGTTCACCCTTAATTCTTTATTGAGCACATCCTCTTTTGCCTTCCTGAGAAATTGCCTTGGGTAAGCATTAAATTGACAGACCCATAGTTACATTTTCAGCACATTATCCTTTGGAAACACTGAAAAATTTATTTCCTGTCTTCTCTGTTCAATCTTTTGGACAGTCACTATATCTCAGAGGATTTATTCAGTATCCTGCTTTGCAAACCACAGTTTAACAATCTCATCAGTTGATACATCTACAGCCAATGGTCCAAGTTTTCTGCTTTGTTGATATTTAGTAACTCGGTGCTTGGTCTGGAGTGGGGTGTTTTCACAGGCCATGGTACATGACTGGTGGCCACTGGAGGAGTGGGATGTCTCATTATTTTAAAATTTCATCCTTACAGTAGATAAGATTTTAGTAGCCACGTTCCATATTTACTCCACCAAGGAATCACAGAATCATAGGAAAAAGGTTAAGTCTTAGATTACAAAGGCAAAAATAAAGTTCTGAAAAGAAGAAGGTAACAAAGGCAGTCTTGGCATAGCTCGGATACCAAAGCTCTTGTCTGACTTCAAAGCTTTTAGTAATACCATGGCCCAGCAGCCAAGAGGAGAAGAGCCAGGTCTACTCTTCATAACCAGCTTCTTTGTTACAGCCAGAAGCTTTCTGGTTTGTTCAATTAAATTTGATCAATACAAACCCAGAAAACAAAACAAAACAAAAAACAAAAACAAAACAAAAAAACCACATCAAAAAAACCAAAACAAAGCAAAAACGACCAAAAAACCCAACCAAATATTTCTTACCTCGAGAATCTGCAATTTCCTCCTTAATGTAGACTACCCTTATAATATATTGGTCTTGCTCTGCTTTTGTGGAGACTCCATTGGTATTGACACTCTCTTTTCTTTTCTTTTTTTGTTTTTTTTTTTTTAAAGGTGCAAAAAACTTGTGACATGCTTGATTTGTACTTGCTTTGTTCATCTACACAACTGAAATGGTTCCTCTGTCTTCACAGAGAGCCTGCTAAACGTATGTTGTGCTGTTTTAGCACATCTCAAAGGTCAGCAACTGCTAGCACAGCAGAGACCAGAGCCTTCAATCCTAGAAAATGATCTGCTTGTCTTTATTCACATATCTGATCCAACCACATTTGAATAAATCAAAGAGACTTGCTACAATGAATTAATGTGGACCTTTTACTGAAGGTTAAGGTAAGTGCAAAATTTGCAACTGCAAATCTATTTTGCCCAATTTCTTTTTAACCTGGGTAAAATAAGAGACAGAGAAAGAAAAACAACACACAACCCAGAAAAAACCCAACATTTCCAGGCCAAAAAACTAAACCAATCCAAAAAACCCCAAACCCAAGCTCTTTTTTTTTTTTTCATTTCTTCCAGAGAGAAGAAATTGTTTAGTTTGATGGGCTCTCATTAGTTTGATTAACCTTTATTCTACGTGGCTTTTCAGAAGTTCTGCTGCACCTTGTCAGATGGATCAATTTTGATGAATTCTCTGTTCTCTTGAATTTTTTTTTCTATGTGAAATCAAAACTCGAAGTGCCAATTACTTTACTCTTTAAATCAATGTCTCTCTTGGCTCTCCTTCAAAAAAAGACTGTGTGAAGCAGTGATTCACTCTGCTTTGCCTGTTTAATCTGGGAAAATGCATTGCTTGTCCTTTGTACCCTGATAAATATCTCCAGCACAAGGCAACAGGAAGTATTTTTACTGAAATAGGTTAAATTGGTAAGAAAGAATACCAGTTATAAAGATAAAATAATTTAATAAACAGATCCAATGTAATTATTGTCTTACAAGTTGCAGCTCCTTTTGACTTCAAGTAGGATAGCCAGCACTTGGGTCTCCTGCAGGCTCTAGATGTCACAAAATGGACTTGCAGAAAGGACAACTTTTAAGACTTGGGAGTGGGTCTGTGGGTTCATGAACAAGTACTGAAACTGTGTTAGCATTTTGCAAAATCTGTGATTCACAGAGGGTATCTTTCTTACTGGTTCTATTTTAACTTTAACATGGGGAGCAGTAATCTTTACAGCGGTCTTCTAATGATGTGAGACACAATAAACTGCAAAGGAAAGTGGAATACATATACGGAGGTGATACAAGTACATACTAGGTCTGCAGTTTGCATGTGGAGAGAAGAAGCAAACACAAATAGTTCCTGAAGGAGCATCTTATTTTCTGTTCTAAGGAGTGTTTTTACTGAGGGAAGGATTCAGTTTTCTGAACTGTCTGGAGAGCAGATCTGTGGAGCCATCTGTTGGGGTATCTTTGACACCTAAGATGAATCAGTCTCTGAGGATCTCTGTCCATCTTTGCTCTCCATGGAGAAAATATAAATTATCACCACAGACTATGTTCCTAATTATTTGGATGGTGTGAATCCCAACTATAATAGCCTAAGCATCAAGAAAAGTGATTTACTTGTGCATATTCCCATAGTTGCAACTGTATGTGGAGCCGTAAAAAAATTGCTTTCACAAATAAACACAAGGGTTTTCCAGGAGGTTATGGTACTCCACACTTCAATCTGTCTGTTAGCACAAATTGGTCTTTCAGGCAAATAAAGGGATCAGAGTTTAAAATTGAGGCCTTGGTACTAATTGGTATCTATTGGCTGAAATGATATGTTGATTTTTGTGACAGTTTAAGCTTAAGGGTTGTTGAAAGGCCAGCTGAGATTGTGCATTGCTGTTCATGAGAGCCCCTGACCCAGCAAGGTTGTGTTTGCACAGGCAAGGCAGAGGGTAGGGAAAAATGGAATACAGTATATGAACACCTGCTCATATACATACATACGGCAAATTAATTCTATGATTCTATGGTTGTGCTAGAGTTGGAGGGGCACCACTCAATAGGTCTGGAGAGGGATTGCCAGGAGAGAGTTCTGACTGTAGCTGACTGGCATCTTCCTGTTTCTTCCCTTTCTACAGCCTGCAGAGGTGGCTCTGTCATTGCTGGGCTTTCATTCACATCCCAACTAGAAGGCACCTAGGCAAGGTCAGGCCTTGAGAGGATAAAGTTTTATGATTTTATTGTTGCTGAAAAACTTTATCATCCCTGAGCCACCTTGCTTCACTCACCTGCTATTTGTCAGGCATCCATTTGAAAGGGACACCACCGCCCGTAAATACCTAGTACCAGTACTGGGGTTTGTGTCACTTGATATACGATTTCATTCTAAAGGCAATGCAGACCACACAGGCAATTAAGATACCTTGAATGTGTCAGTATTTTAAATACATACATATGGTCAGACCATAAAGAAGGGTAAATCAGTATAACCTCAGTGAAATTGGGTCCCTTAAGCTGCACAAGTTACATATCTCAGTGTGAGTAACTAAGCAGCTGAGTCTCACGCATGTGAAGGAGCCACACAGCTGGCTCCAGGCAGGCTGGGGGTATTTCAGACACCCCCTATGCCAGATTGGGCTGGCAACAATCCTGGGAATCTTTTCAGCAAGCTATAGTCTATTGCTACCACACCTGCCTGTGCCTCCTAAATACACCAACTGTGCATCCACTGTGGGTGCCAAAACAATGTGGTCATGCAAAACAGTAAAGGAGATGTTGGTGATGTCCTTGAAGGTCAGTGATATGCCAACCTGTGGCCTGATCTCGGTTATAGCTAAAGCCCACAGATGAAGGCAAAATCAGCTCACTGTGTTTAATTGCAAAAAGACAGCAGAGCTGTGAGGCCAAGCATTTGGCCATTATGTTGAACCCTTCCACATGTCAGAGAAAAAGGCCAGTAGTACTATATGCTAATAGCGCCCAGTACTGACGAGTTAGTCTTTTCCATGGATGCCTTCTTGCTAATGGATTTATGGAGGGGTTTCCTACTATAACACGGTACAGGTAGCCCATCAAAGGTGGTCCTCTTTGCCAAAGTTTACTCATACAGGTTCTACAAATATTTCTTTTCATTTCCCCAAGCTCCTAGAAAATAGTTAATCATTCATTCAAGAAAAGTTGCATTTCTCAAGTGTTAATGGGCAAGTAAAAGCCTACCATAAACTTTTGCAATGAGTTTCTGTACTGAGCATCCAGCAGTCTCATTTTCTTTGTTACCTGGTCTTTCACATGTATGGATCAGATATAGCTTGTTCTGGAGTGACCATGTCTGTTACTTGGAATAGATCATGCTGGAATTTATTAACCCACTTTTCTGAGCTCTGCCACCCCAGTCAGCACTGCAGCATTAATTGTGTTCACTCAAGACTTCCATTTCTTATTGAATGATTACATCTGAGCAGCAGGGACTGGTGAGTCATCAAAGGGCATAAATTCTAGGCTCTGTTTAAATGTTAAAAAGGTGGTAAATGCATGATATATGAACAGTTAAAATCTTCTACAGTTGGGGAAACAGTATGCTATAAACAGGATTTATTTTCAATATATTAAAAATTTCTTGAGTATTCCACTGATAAATATCACAAGGGGCTGTATTCTTATTATGCTGTAATTAAAATGAATGTTTCAAAAATTTCTGCTCCCAGGCTGACAGTAATGACAGTGGAAACAGGTGAGGAAAATAAAAGTTAATGAAACTGGACTGGAGTTAAGAGATGTCACAAAACTGACTTTGTTCCATATGTGCAAGTTCCATTTAGAAATATATAATAGTAAGACTATAACTATTATTACAGTTATAAAATAATCTTTGCTGACAGTGAATAGCTCATTATTGGTTACTCAGAGTTTAACACTGAGCACACAGCTTGCCAAAACCTTTCAGCTCCACGACAACAATCTTCAAAAGATGACAGTGACAAATATCCCATACATGTAATCTGAAAGGTCTTTGGATGCAGCTCTGTGATCTTCTGAGGGGCACCTCAAGACAGCTTTCCGGTGAAAGTGCAGACCTGGTTGCACCACAGGACTCGCCCCATAGCACAGGGGAGGCTGTGCATTCAAGTGTGCCTATGGCTTTGGCATTAAGTCTGTTGCCAGCCCACTCGGCTGTCAGGGTGGCTGGAAGTCATCCATATGTCTGGGAACTGAGCAAGTCAGGGAGCACCATATGTTCCCCCCTGCACTTTAAAAAACAACAACAACCAACCAACCAACCAACCAAAAACCACCAAAGTCACCACCACAAAAAAACCCCCTGTTGATTCATTCTTTGGGCAGGGACTAACTTTTAGTATTAATTCCTAGTTTGATCATCATCACAAGGAAAGGGCCTAGTTGCCTTTGTTGTAGGGCTCTGCAAAAAAATGCAAGAATGCAGCAGAATGGAGAATACAGAATGCCTCGCCTAAGTTGGCACAAGGAGCAGTTCTATCTTAAAACTGTGAAAGAGAGTGTATGTATGGATGTATGACCAAGGAAACCTGTCTCAAAACCATCTTTTTCTTGGAATAAAATGCCAGCTAGGAACAACACCGGAAGAGATAGAAAAAATAATTTTAAAAACATCTTATTCAAACATAGGAACTCGTTTGATAAATTACAATTAATTAAAACCACCTGAAATAATGAAATAAGAAGATTCTTATGTTCTATGGTCTCAATAAAATGCTTATAAGAAAAAAATGCACTTCTAACCTGATAATATCATGAAAAAGAGAACAGAAAGAAGTGAATTGAATTTATGAAAGAAGTCCTGAAAGGAAACAAAGAACTGAAAGTCATAAGAAAGTAAAGGAAAGAGAAAGGAGCCAAGTGAAGAGTTAGACAGAGATGGAAATTAAGTGCCAGTCAAGCCTTTAATCGCAAGATGCATGAGCAGGATTTTGGTGCGATATATGGCTCAGAGCTATTGCAAGTCTTTTTTTCCACATCCCCAGGAGATAAAACTTCATTCTGGGGCCCATCTTTGGAATAAGTAATGTAAACACAATTGCACTAAAAACAAGTTGGTCCAAAAGCCTATAAACTTTCACAAGGCATTTATCCATCTTGTTTTACTGACCCATAGCACCAACTAGCAAAAGTGCAGTTGTTTGCTAAGTGCTGCGGTAGGCTTTATAAATGCTATAGAAAACTTTACAAACTCTACTATATGACTTACAGGAGGACAAAAGTCAAAGAATAAAGGTAGAAGGAAGTATGTGGAAGAGAGAGACCTGGCACCTATATTGGTTGTGAAGGACTGATACTCAAGTACGGTATGGAAAGCATATCACTAAGCTGGGACAATGAAGCAAAGGGATATTTTTCTATGCAGAAAATTTAAATGTCCTCTTCTGCTTTTACTAGTGTGTCAATTCATATACCAACTGTATTGCAGAATAATAGGGAACAGGTGGCAGGACTTACTAATTTTAGTAAATTGTGATGACATCCACAAATCCCAGTCTGATGATATGAATTATCCTCATTTCTTCACTCTGTAAGATGAATAAAAAGAAGGGGATGGAGATGCTTGAGGTGCTTTCATATAGCCATCTAAAGCAGCAGTGCAGGCAAAAATAAGAACAATAGGGCATGAAACAGATAATATACCACAAGGAAAACAAATTACAAATGCCTTATTGAAAGGTAATGAATCAGAAAACGGTAAAAGTACTCATTGAAAGAACATAACTCCAGCAAGGTGAAACTTAGCTTAAGACAATGATGCTAAGCAGCAGAGCTAGATATGCTTTTTCTATAAAGATCCTAGGGAGTTGAGTTCTTAACTGATAATTGCTTATTGCACACACTTTATTCTGACTGTGGAAGACACTTTTATCACAGCTAAATTCTTCCATGGAACAATAAATTGTCCCCCTGACCTGTCACATGAGGAAATTTTCATCATTGTGGGCATTTGTATTTTGTTAT
Organism: Sclerurus mexicanus; assembly: GCA_013396755.1. NCBI lineage: Eukaryota > Metazoa > Chordata > Aves > Passeriformes > Furnariidae > Sclerurus > Sclerurus mexicanus. The sequence goes on from VWZF01001082.1 coordinate 54,390, forward strand.
GCTGAGGTTTATAATGGTTTCACTATAAAATAAAAATTTCCATTTTATACTTTCCTACCCTTAAGTAAGTCTCTAATGTATGTAATTTTAAATGATTTTTGGAGGCCCATCTCTCTTCATTGACTACAGAAGGAGCCTCCTGGGATTAGCTCAGCTTTAGATGTCCAGTACTGGATAATGAAAGCAGGCTGAGTTGGATCCCTTGAAAATCATGAGACCTGGATAGTCCTCTGTGGGTTGTGGGTCAATGGAGCACGATGAAGCTGCATCAGAAATCAGTGAGCAACATCTAGGAGTCCAGATGCTCCTAGTCCTATCAGGTCCTCTGATAGTTGTTCTTAGTGAGACCAAGTTGATGACTCCAAATTGATATATGTAAAAGTCAGATCAGACTGCAGGGAAACTGCGTTTCTAAAAACCAAGAGTCCTGCCTGGGGCTGGTAATGGAACTGATGGAAGAAAAATTTCATACTGTAGGTAACAATAATGAAGGCTAGCAAGGATGTTTGAGAAATTTTGTGCTTCAAATGTGTGCTTTTGTTAGGTTGACTGTAGTACAATAGCTATATCATATTGCAAGGGGTTTTGCTCAGTAGGATCACATTTGTAGCGCAAAACTGTTGTTGCTGACAAACCAAGACCCACATTATCCTTATTTTCAGTGATTTGACTATGGACTAACTGCAGATTTAAGGTCCACTAGTGACTGGAGCATGCTGGAGGCACCACAGGAGTCCTTCCTATACTTTAGCTTGACCTAAGACTATTCTGAAATAAGAGCCCAAGCATGGTGACTGATTCAAATGTGTGCTACTGATCTGAATTAAAATACAGATGTACACACATAAAACTTGAGTTCCATTGAAAATCTCAAGACTGAAGAAAATGCTCATGCAGAGTCAGAATGAGGAGCCAAAACATTTCCTTTCTTTTCCCCTTTCTGAAGTATTTTGTTTCAGAAACATGGAACAATTTATTGTTCTTATAATGTTGTATGAGCTGTGCAAATCTATGGGAGTAGAAAAGCAAGACTTCTTTACCTACAATGCACAGAGGACTCCTTGGCTTGAGAACTCTTGAGGCAGACAGGTTGCTTGGGAATATAGTCAAGATGTCACACAAGTCTCAGGTATAAATTTCATCATGCACAATATGTGTGTTACTATCATGTCCCTTTGAATTTATTGAATGAGGTTTCCTATTTTTTTTGTACATGAGTTGAACATTCTCAAATTATTTATTTAAATGCTGCTAAATATAGTTATGCCTCTAAAAATAAAGAACAGAGCCCAAATGGACTAGATGACTGTCTTACAAAGCAATGACTTTGAGAAGACCTTGGATGTCTTATTAGATGAACAACTAATCTTTATCTTCTAGCAGTTTGCTCCTGGAGGCTGGTTGCTTGTGGGGGACACATAAATGTCTTGCATATAGGTGTAGGAAGGAGGTACTTCCCCATTCTCTAGCATTAGGAAAAATGTTATGGCTATGCAGTCTGAAAAAAAAATAAAGTCAGAGTTCAGAGAAAAACACAATAGCTATGAAGCCTGGAGAATGCATTTCAGCATGACAGACTGAAGGTGTACCAGGTGTTTGTTGAAAGCATGCTGGAGTCTAACTCTTGGGGCCAAGAAAGGGATATCCATCTGGAAAAAAATTAGAAAGAGACACCAAATTTGTCAAGTTTTCTTTCCAAGATAAGACCTCTGAGATTCTCAGGGAAGTGATTTCTCTGTGTATTCTTCCTCCAAGGCACTAGCATGTTTTAGGCTTTTTGCCTGTAAGTCACTGTCTCAGAGTGATGCCTATTGGAGTAATGCTGAAGAAGCAAAATACAAGACAAATCAGTCACTTCTCCATCATTCCAAATTACTAAGTAAAGCTAGGTGACTTTCTAAAAAGATGTGTTTATTATTCCCCCAAGGAAGGCAAGTTTGATTTTAAAAAGATTACATTTAAAAAAGATTACAGGAGTAATGTTAACAAATTCCAGTTCTCATTGTGACCATCTACTTGAAATTATGACCCCACAGGTGGAAAAATGCAGTCCTAGTTCAACTACAATGTGCAAAACTGATGGGAGAACACACTGTTCAATGTAATCCTACAGTCTTTGTTCATATATAGTAACTCACATAATGAAAACTGGGTCCCTTAAAATTAGGAATTATTTCAGTAAACTCTATGGAGAACTGAACTGTGTTTGCCATGTTTCAGAATGAGTGTTAATGTAGAAAAGATTCTCATATGAATTGGAAAAGAGCAGGTGAACTAATCCATAGCTACTGTTTGATCTATGCTTCTTGTGTTCCAAATCTCTGCCTTCCTTTAACGTAACTATAGAAGGGAAATGCCTTATGGACTGGGGACACCTTTCCTTCTCTGCTGAAGTTAGCACAGGCATATGCATCGTGAACAGTGCAATAGAAATAACAAACAACATTAATAAACTATGCAGACAGTCGGATATTCTACTGTTGTCAGCCTTGTTAAAATATGTGACACTCCTGCTCTGGTGCTGTGCAACTAAGTAACATTAACATGTTCAATCTGTATCTAGAAATTAATTAGCTGCCGAATTTTAATCTCCGCATTTTCACATCCCCATACAAGACTGAAAGACATGGCGACATAATTTTCTTTCTAACTTTTTTTCTTTTCAGTTGAATTCATTTCTCTTCCTTCCTTTGTGTGTGCACAGATCAATCGCACCTGGTCTCCTCATGTCAGTAAATCTATCGACCCAATGAGACCACTTTTGAGAGAGCATTGCCTGCCTTGGGACTCCTGGTGCAAAGCAAAGCAAATTTGATATCATTTCAAGAATTTTATGACATTACAGCTGCTTTTCTCCATGCTGTTCTTCTGTCCCCATAAGCTGATATCTCCCTTCCTCGGTTATCCTTGCTGGAGAGAAGACTGCCATCTAGTGATCCCTGAACCACCTTGTTCCCTCTTATCACTTCACAATATGCTTGTCTTAGAGCTTCAGTCTCATAGTTTATAGCCTGCCCTCTCTCTCTTTTCCCCTGGTGTTATGAGTAATATCAATTATAAAGCTTTGAAACGCAGCCTACCAATCCAAGCAAAGGACAAACTAAATGTGATAGTAAGTCATAATTTTACTCCACGTAATTTTTTTCTCTATCTGTATTTTATAGAAGGGATATTGGATTTCTGTGTTTCACTATAACCTTGCTGTCAAAAAAAAAAAAAAAGAATAATAAAAAAAAAGCTTTCCGCGAGGGAGAAGGTTGCTTAGCTCACCAGCAATGAACCATTGATTATGTTTGAAGGTATTTAGCATGTTAATATGCCCATCTACCCTGGCACATGCTGTCCGTGCTTTTTGTCTGTTCCTCTAGGTGACTTGGTGCAGCTGCCTGTGTGTTGAGGGAGCAGAGAGAGCTCAACTGTTTCCAGCTCTGTGGCAGAAAAACCTGCTCGGAGCACACCCTAATGACTCCATGGTGCAAAAGCGAGTATCCTCACTGCACAAGCCCTTAAAGGTCAACCATTCCCCAGCAGGTACTTCCCCCAGCTGCGACAAAATGAGACACTGTATACGGAAATGTGGTTCTTTTTCTGAGTTGTTTAGTCACCTTGTCCAAATTAGATGCAAACTGTCCTTAATTCATTAACATCTGAGTAAAGCTCAGAGGATGTAAAGCTCTCTCTAACTGCTGATAATTAATTTCCAAGTCCAATCCAATTAAAGAACTTCAAAGGGATTTTAAGCAGGAAATCCAAGATGTAAGGTATTTGAAATATGAAATATTACACTCTTTCCATACAGTCCTAGGTATTCCCATTTAAGCAAGTGAAGGTCTTCCTGCATCTTTGTCTGTATGTCCATTTGGAAATGTGTAGAGGAAGAGAAGGAGGATGACAAATTAAATATTTTACAGTGGTAGGCAAACAGCATACTCCCCAGACTGACATGTAGCCAGTCTGCATTTAATAGAAAAAAAAAACAAAACCAAAAGCATGAGACTAATGTTGAGCTGGCAGATTTTTCCATGCATCAGAATAGCAATTGTATTAAAAAGACAGGTGCTCAAAAACACTAGAGAAATCAGTGTGATTTATTCAGTGCGTTCAGGGAATCCCAGACACATGTTGATCCTGGGAGAAGAGCTAAAAGCTTAATTTTGCAGCAAGCAGAGTAGGAAGGAACAATTTGTCTGAAGACCATGAGGACTCTAGAAAATGCAAATATTATCAAGGCATTATGAATACAGTTGCTACAGGCACGAGCACCACTTATGTCCTAGTACAAACCAGCCAAAGCTGCAGTGCAATACACCTGGGGTAGCCACATTGAGCATCCAGGTCTGCTTCATAGCTCAAGAGATGCTGTAAACAACACAACTAACTTTGAAAATTACTCAGGTGAGTGCAAAGGATTTTCCAGAAGAACTGAAGAAGCAAGCATGGGCAGGTACTAGGAAACTGCGTGAGGAGGGCTTTTGCAAATCTGTTTATTTTCAATATCTGCCACTGCTTTCTTGATAATCAAAGGTAGTTGCTACTGTCTTCCTGCTTCAGTCTTCCCATCTGGAAAAGGTAATCATTGTGGCAGTCTTTGTCAAGCATCTCAAGACCTACAGAGGTAAAATGCTATGCAAAAATAGTTTCCTGCAACAGAACATATTGCAGCTATGTCTATAAGAAGGCCAGTGCTGGGATTGCAGGTTGTGATCACGTGCCTAGCTCTGTTTTTCAAACTGCCTTCAAAACTCCTTCCTAAGAGCCAGGCAATGGGGTGAGCTGTACACCTCCTATTCTGCTAGCAGTACTTAGGCCACTAATTTGAGGACAGTTTGTCTACAAAAGCTGAAGTCATGGGATATGCTATGAAGAAGACACCCTTTTGTGCTGGGCATTTGCATTGCTGGCAGAAAGCCTTCACACCTAGCAATTTGCTGCTAAACATAGCAGTGAATAGTGGAGATGCTGCAATCCGGCTGTAGTAGCAGGTGGCTTAGCAATAATTAGTCACATTCTTCTCTCTTCACAGAAATCAGTTAATTTCTCTATTACACCTCTGTGTCTGTCTTATTGATTAGTGATAAATGGCACAACCCAGGGAAGCCATTCCTGGTCAAACAAAACTCTCAGTTAACATGCAGGAAAATAATACCATGAATATTGACTACACAAGCAAAGTGCTCAAGAAAAATAGGAAACAATGTCCCCAGGAGACAGCCTGTCTTGTCTGTGACCCTGTCCACTCATAATGGACTATAGCCAAACTGCAAAACTAAGGGTTGCAGGCATCTGCCCAAGGAAAGCATTCACAGCGTGGTATGAGCCCTGGAAAAAACAAAGGGTTATGTTCCCAGGAGCTGAGATCTCTGGCTTGTGAGGCTTGGGGTTCATCCCAGTCAGAGCTGAAGTGAGATCTTGCCCCAAGACAACCTGAGAGGTTGGTGCCAGTGCATTCTTGCAAAAAATAAGCTGTCCTTGAGAGATGAAACCTGGCTCAGCAGTTATCATTAGCAGCATTGACTTCAGCACAAGCAATACTTCACACAACAGCAGTGTCACAGAGGACCATCCACCTTGCAGGCTGGACTAATTAAAGGGCAGCTACTCTGCCAGCTGGACAATCAATGTCTTTTGTACTATTATGGAAACTAGTAATTTGCTGGGTACCTTTATGAAGTAAACGTAGCTCTCAAGGCCCTTAGATTAAAAAAAGGAGAAACACCACCATCTTTGACAGATGTAGACAATATTTTCTGTTTTTCTGGGTTAATACAGCATCTGAATTTGAGAGCTCTTGAAAATGTCAGTTTCCACAGGCTCGAATGAAGGAATTCCTTCCTTCCAAACAATACTCGTGTTCCACTGGGCTGATGAGGAAGCACTAGGAATTGGTTGTTTTGTGTTGCTTCCAATGATAATGAAGCAATTTTCCTATTACAAGAGTACATTTTGTAGCTCACTTGTCTTATTTGGGCTGTAAAAGGTTTGCTTTGAGATGTTTATTATTTACTCAATATTTAATTGCTGTGCAAGAATGCATTCACAGAAGAGCACATACTGATTTTATTATTAATTGGGTGGTTCTGTTTTTTTTTTTAAGAAGCAAACAAAATTTTTTTCTGTTGTGTTTCAGTTAACCATCGATCCTTAGGCAAAAACAGCAAAAATTCAGAATAATATGGATGTGATATAATACACATTTTATTGTAGAATTGTTTTTGTCCATTTATGTTTCTGATTGGCTGCTTGGGCAGAGGGAAATTAGGCCATAAAGAATAAGTTGTTGTACATGATATTTCAATTCTGGAGGAATGGCAATGGAAATGAGGATGCTGGATGCCCCCATACATTCATCTCTTTTGGTATCCAGAACTGAAATGAGATGTCACGTAGAACTGTCCTAGCCCTTCACAGCTTATTTCACTGTAACATTTCAGTAAAAAGCAGTATTAAAAGCAAAACACAAACCTCAACCAATGTTGCTGTAAACAGCTTGAATGTGACCCTGTTTTTTACTGCACAGATGACAGTTCACTACTTATCTCTCCAGCCATTCCTTTTAAGTCTGTCTGACTATCATAGCATTTCACTCAGCACCAAATGGGCAGCAGTGTCTATGTACTCTTATTGCTTATAAACAGGTCTGAAAGGCTCCCCTCAGCCAGTGTGTGTTTAAATAGTCTTTGCATGCCTTTGAGCATGTGGATAACTAACCACAGCACGACTGTGCTGTGAGAAATCAAATCTATTCTTCAATCAGCACTTCTGCTTTCTTTTACTTAACTTTCCTATTCAATTAGCAAAAGAAAATAGAAAGAAAATAAGTCACTTAAAATGCCCCATCACATTCAAAAATACAGTTTTAAAATGCAGTTTGATAAGTAGCTCATTTATTCTTTTGCAGATACCTTTGCTTTTTTCTGCAGTGAAAGAGAACATTTTCTTTTCACGGCCACTAGGATGCCAGCAAGGAGTTGACTTCAATGAAAGCTACACTTAGCCGTAAATTTCGATGTAGTGTCAAACTGTCATGATAAAGGAATTATGTTACGTTGCGTCGTGAGAAGTGAACAGAAATATTATTAAGAAAAAATAGCATTGCACAACATAGTGAGGCAAAATGTCCTCATGTGTACTCTTAGGAGACATTTTACTCACATTTTCCGAAGTATAAATTTTTCTCACGCAATGGCTTGATTATTGCTGGTCCATTTTTGGTCTGCTGCATGGGGCAAGCCCAAAGGTTCCTGCAGGCCTCAGGACTCCATCTCTTCTGAACAGGTACTGGACAGGATTGGCCATGAGCTCTTCCATGGTTCCTGTGCCAGGGAATCAGCAGAATTCATGACTGCTGAAGAGCAAAACCTGCTGATAGGAACAGGGGAAGACTTTTTTTCCCCTGAAGTTCATAAAAACAATTTTTAAACATCTTCTCTATTTTTTTTTCCAGAAGAACACACATACATATACATATATAGAAATGCACATTCAATAAACAATTGCATTTGTTTAAAAAATGAAACAAACAAAAATCCCCAGTCAAATTTCAGGAGTCTATCAAGTTTTTGTCAATACAGATTTAAAGTTCAAAATAATCTGAGTTATAGTGTAGAAATCTATTGTCTGTCAGAGATCCTGACTGGATGCCTGAGCAGCAGTATACTAACCCATAAATTATATGGCTTAATCTTTTGATTGTTTAGGATATGTTATGTTGTATCTAGTATATCTGTATAGTGCACATAGATTACATTATTTTTATAAGCACTGTTTCAAATCTTTATGTATAAACATTTCTAATATATAATAAACTATGCTAATATGTAATAGAAATTAACATATGTATACAAAATATTTTCAAAGATACTTGTATATTTGAATATACACACATGTATCTATATATATTTGACTTGGTACGAGATAAATAAATATATATAGAATGTTTCTTGAAATTTAAGGAATTGGATAATGTTTGTCCTACTATGTGTCCTTTACTCTGTCTTGATTATTCTGAATCCAGAATCTGTTTCAGTGTTCTCATTATCCTTATTATTGTCATCACTGCTTTACCTTTACCTTTTACATCTATTTCCCTTCTTCCCCACCACATGATCACCTACAACCACAGTCCCTCTATATGTTCTTGTCCCTGCATGGGTTGCTGATGACTGGAGTCCCTCAGGGGTATCCCTGGCATGGGTCACCCATGGCCACAGTTCCTCATGGATGTCACTAGCTATTTTGGCATTGATTGTCCATGTAGAATAAATGAGGAAATATTTCCCCTGGGTCATGGCACAGCTACTGCCCATGAAGACTTAAGACAGAAGACCTTAGCAGGACCTATTGCAAGCTGAGGCAGCTCCTGACCTGACTATAAAGCTGAAGGAAATTGGACAGAGGAGAACACTGAGGACAGGATGGACATGACCTTTTCATCCACACTTCACGCCACATGGAGATGTCTTGAGTGAAAGACAACTCAGTGCTTTGAACAGTATGCACTGTGCTCCAGCAGAGTTTTGTTTCTGTGGGCACTAACCCAGAAATTCATATGGGCTAAGCTCCTACCCTGTTTTCCTTGCCATGACTGCCACAGATTCTTATTAAAGGCTCCAGTGATTTTGTTCCTCTGCCATAATAAAATTCTATTTGTGAAATGAATTGAATTTCTTTCCTGCAAATGACAGACTTCTAAATTACTCATTCAGGGTGAAGCAGGTATCAGAGAATCATAGAGTGGTTAAGGTTGGAAGGGACCTTAAAGATCGTCTAGTCCCAAACCCCCCTGCCATGGGAAAGGGAATCTTTCATTAGACAGGTTGCTCAAAGCCCCATTCAATCCGGCCTTTAACATTTTCAGGGTTGGGGCATCCACAAATAGGGATAGGGCATTCACAACTATGCACAACTCCTTAAGAAAGGGAAAGGGGAAAACAATGTTCTGAGCTGACATTTTCTGAGGTTTCTAGGTTTCTGAGGTTTTCTGTTGACAGAGAGTGGGAACCTACATTGTTCAAGCCAAGGTTTCCCTACGTCTGCCCACCAGAGTAGAAGACAATGAACTGGGCTTCTCAGGGCTTTAGCCATCACATTGTTTTTAAAGTTTTCCAGTTGAAAACGCTCCTTTCTTATCATATCTGAGGATATGATTTCTTATCTGAGGATGCTCCCAATAGTCTCCACAACTCAAAAGAACTAAAAGCAGCCAATGATCGACGCTGTGTCCTGTAACAGTAAATAAGGTTTTCTCATTTTTGGTGTGGGTGGAGACAATAAAATGGGATTTCACTGTGCTTGTGATGTTCCTCTGTGTTTTCTGTATACCCCTTTCACCATTTTCTGCACCCTCAAAAACAGCAATTCATGCCCTATACTTCCAGCTTGTTTCAGTACTAGTCTATCTCCTGACAGCAGGAATAACTGCTTAGAATGCACTAAACAACATCCTTTCTCACGCATATCCAGCCAATCTGTATAATGGCAATAACATCTTCTGTCATTACACCTTTGAAAACTGCCCAGTCCTGGATAAGAATGGTTTCTCTGCCTTCATGCTACCTCCTGCTTCATCTGACTGCCTGGGTCTGGCCCTCTCATTTGCATGCAACATACACAAGGAGTTACTTTTTACCACTTATAGGAGATCCCCAGGGGAGTTTTCTGCCCATGGCACGTTAATGACACACCTCTTAGAAGCACTTGGCAATACTTTCTTTGTCATCTTTTCTGATGGCTGATGATCAGACTGTGCATCCATCTTATGCCCAGAACTGTCATATTGGCATCACTCTTTTCCAAGGAGCAAAGCCTTCAATTCACCAATTTCTTTTTTTTTTTTTCCCTGGGGTAGTAATTTGCGTGTGCCCCCTGGGCTTCTTATGGCAAATGTGCTGGTTGGTGGATTTGCATCACTGATGCTCTGCACTGGAGTCCCAGACTTCAGTTGTACCTGATCCACAGAACCGTAACACTGCAGAAATGATGTTGACTTGGAACTGCCTTTAATCTTACACAAGCTGCTCCTTTGGTCTTCCCCACTCATTATGTGGTGACTGTATTAATATCTCTTGGCCTTCTGACACAATGTGCTCATCCATGGATGGCAAATCTTTTAGATATTGGCAGCAAATTTAGCTTAAAAAGCACCCCAACTCTCTCATTACTGATGGTGCCAAGACTAATCTCTGTCAGTGTCAAACCTGGTAACAGGGCCAAGGACTTAGCATTGCTTCCCTAATTTGAATTTCAGATCTATTCTCTTTCTTTCAGTCCAATCTTGTCTATTTAGTCCTTTTCCCTTGGTGTTTAACCATATGCTGAGGAATCCAATTCTTTTTATGGCTCTGAATCAAGACAGGGAGACCTATTGTCTCTGTAAATCCTAATGATAGGTTTGTTCAATTTCTTTGCTTCAAGCTGAACCTGATGATGTGAACGTCTTTTCTCTCTATTCCTGGCTGAGAGAAAGCAGAGTGTGCATTACCTCACATGCTTTCAAAGTTGCAAGGTTTCTGCTACTGGACAGTGGGTCCACATGCATGGGCAGGGAACTGTATAGACTTCTAGGAGAATGAGCCCATGGGATACTCATGAGCATCTTTTGTTGGAGATAAGTGATTTTCTTCTTTTTACTCTATGCCATAGATTTTTCAGTGTTATTTCCTGCCTATCTTGCAATAATTGTGTGAAAATTAATGGGTAAATGTTTACAAAATACTCCAGACATAAAACTGCTAGATAAGTACTAAGTATTATTTTAATTAGAATTAATAGTAATAATAGAACTAGATTGAGACCCTTTCCATGACAGTAATACTTGTTTTCAGAGGGAGACCTTAAACTGACCTGAATATTTAGCAAGTTAGAGCTACATAGTGTAGATAATTAAAAATAAATTACTATCAGGGTTCTAAAAGTAATTGAAAATCATGTTAATAAATTTAGATGGGTGAGAAAAAAAGAACCCAGTGCAAAAAACAAACCGTCTCATCTAGCCATCCCAAGGGTTTCTGAACGAGTGCAAAGGATTGAAGCCTACAGGATATAGAACAAACGTATAAATCTCTGAACACCACTGGCAATTATTACTGCTTGCCTAAAGACCTGACCTCTTAAGAAATGGAGCAGAATCAATGTTGCCAGGTGTGTCTATCAAGAAACAAGATGCAACCATCCCCTGAGGCAAAACAGAGAGCAGAATATGATGACAACAGTTTGCAGGTAGATCAGGTCATGCTCTGTTTGGATTAAGTGCTGTTGGAAGCTGAAAAGGGCCTTTACTGTCTAATCTATCACAGAATCAAAAGCACTCAGGTGGTTGATTACAACAACTTCCCCATGCAATATGCACAGCCAATGGCTCTCCAGCTCAAGATGGACCTTCCATCCATAAACTGCAGTTTTTACCACTTGGGTTTAAAATAGGTATAGCTGATAAAGTATACATAGAGAAATGGATGGTGTGGACAGGCCCAGAGGGCTGTAACCAGTAGCATAAAGTCTGCTGGAGGACAGTCACTAGTGGTGTGTACAGGGGCAAGTACTGCTCAACATCTTCATTAATGACCAGGATGATGGAAGAAAGGACACCCTCGGCAAGTTCACAGATGATAGAAAACTGGGAGAAGTGGCTGATACACCAGAGTTTCATGCTTCCATCCAAAGGGACTTTGACAGGCTGGAGAAATGGATTGACAGGAACCTCATGGAGTTCAAGAAGGGAAAATGCCAAGGGAGGGATAATCCAGGTACCAGTACACACCGGTGACCAACTAACTGGAAATGAACTCTGGAGAAGGACTTCAGGATCTCAGTGGACTGTAAGCTGACTATGAATCAGTAATGTGCCCTCATGACAAAGAAGTCCAACAGTCTCCTTGCCTGAGCAAAAGTGTTGCCAGCAGGTCAGGGGAGGTGATCCCTGCCCACTGCTTAGCCCTGATGAGGCCACATGTGGAATACTCTGTCCAGTTCTGGGCTCCTCAGTAAAAGAGAGACATGAACATGCTGAAGATAATCCAGTGAAGGGCCATGAGGATGGTTAATGAATTGGAGCATTTTGAGACAAGAAGAGGCTGAGAGAACAGGGACTGTTAATCCTCTGGAGAAGACTGAGGAGAATTTATCCATGTGGATAAACACCTCATGGGGGGAGTAAAGAAGATGGAGCCAGGTTTTTGTTTTTTTTTTTGAGCACTGGTACAGAGACTGTCACAGTGCAGCTCCTTTCACAAGGTCTGCTCTATGCATGGTGTTAGGTGGAGGAGCAGAACAAAAGTGCTTTCTCTGAAGAGCTCAGATTCAGTCAACAATTTCCAAGTAGGAGGGCAAAAAATGTTCAGGATGAGCATGATGTAACATTTTGCAATTCAAAAGCCTGCTGGTGCTACTGGCTGCCCTTAGAGAAATCACTCAAAGTCAGCAGGAGCCATATCATTCAGGTTCAGGAAGATGAAACACAGATCAATAAGAATTCAGCGCTATGCACTGTCTTTGGATATTCAGTGACTTTGTTGGGTCAAACTTCCCTGTTCACAAGGTAGAACAGGAAGTAGGAAAGACTGAGCAATAACTCCCTTAACAGCCTAGGCACTATTTGCCTTAAAGGAGTAGGCAGTCACTATGCTGTCACTGGGTTACGATCCTGAGAAAAGTGTCCAGATTTTGTTAAGAGAAGCTTGAAGAAAGAATCCTGTAATGAAAAAAAAAAAAAAAAANATGATAGGGAAAAAAGTCTGTTACTTTGAACTACATGCCAAGGTAGAAAAGAAAATCAAAGCATCCCTTTCTGATAAGGCAGAGCTGCCTGTACCTCTGTAGATGTGCATCAGCCACTACAGGGATGAGAAAGAGATAGCCTCAGTAGGAAAGAGTGAAAGGAGATGTTGCATATAGCACTACTCAAGACATCTGTTACTCACTAACAAGGAATTTGTGCCAGCCCCACATTTGCACACATGTGCTTCTAAAGCTTCAGTACAACTAAAAATTTCTTTCATCTCCAATTTTAATCTGTGCAAATGGCCTCAGCCGCATGAGTTAATATCAATAACAATGGTATCATTGCACTTTATCTGCATATACTTTGTTACCCAGCTCTTTTCTAATTCCTTCTAGGTTGCTCACTCTCTAAGCTTGGCAGCCAAGAGCTGCTGCACTAAACGTGAGTGAAATGAGAGTCTTGACTGTTCATGGTTTAATCAATAATAGATTTAGGAGATGAAGTTGCCCGTGCTCTTCATTTTTGAATCTCAAGCCCCATCTGCTGCTCACTCACTGATTTGGTCTCTCTCCTGTGAATGCCTCTCTGATGATCTTGTTTACTGCAAGTAAAATACTTGCCACTCAAGAGTTCAGTCAAGTACGTACTTTTGCGGTCTTACCAATTATAGAAAATATTGGTATTGTCAAAATACACTCTTTTGCATCATAAATGCTGCCTGATACCACATGAATGTTTATTTTTGCGTATTTTTCACTGAAAAAATCTATAGAAAGATTGCAAAATCAGACAGAGGAGATCTGGATGAGGAGATACTGCCTCCATCTAGTATTTAAACTTCTGCTGATGAATAAGATATATAAGCTAATCTATACTTCTATAAAATACATTTGCATAACAGGGTTACTCACACAGTCCACTGCACATAAGGTCTACAGAAGTGGGCCAGAAATGGGGGCAGAGGCCCATGTACATTTTGTTCTCTCTTGCTACTTCAGTGCCACATCTGCACATACAGAGCAGGTATGAATATGTGAGGCAACTCTTGTGGCTTTTCTTAGGAACAGTTGGCAGCAGATTATTAATATAGATTCTCCAGTGCTGACAATTAGGAACAGGGAAGGACACATATAGATTGCACTAAGCACCACATCAGTGAACATCTGACTGCTGCTTTTCTCCATAGTGGGCTCTGTAGTGGACTATGACTGGCCCAGATGCACCAACTGATCTCTGCTGACTGCTGCATCAGAACTGCTCTAAGTGTAAAAAAGCCTCAAACCTTCTGCATGCAAAGTATTTCCACACACACAACAATAATGTAGAAACTGTACAAGTAAAAGTATGAACACTCTTTTCTTAGGAACCCGTCTCCGGTGTCCACTGAGCTGTGATTTCTGCTCAAGTGATGCATTCAGGCAGATCCTGACAACAACATAAAATGCTATGGACAAGGCAGGAAGATTTGAGGAGTTTGGCCCTAAGAATTTTACTACAACCTTCCAATAATGTTTCGGAGTGTTAGTATCCAACACATAGTGGACAGAATCTGCAAAGTCTGTTGTGTTGCTGAATCAACAAACTGTCCCCCAAAACCAGACCAGTAAACAAAGAAAACTTCCTACCAGACTTGAATTAAGAAAATAACTTTGATTCAACCATAATGTAACTGGGTACAGGTCCTTTGAGGTGGATGAAATAGCACCCCTTTACACCAAGATTGAGTGCTTCTCAGAACAACCAACCCTTTTCTACAAGGCCACTCACACTGAAATACTGAAAATCTCCATGGGAAGTGCAGGTGGGTCACCTGCAGTCTACAGACTTAGCATGCACTCTCACTTCACGTCATGCCAGCTGTGGGGGCCTCATTTGGTTTCTAATGGTATTTATGTGAGATAACAGGCTCATAACAGGTTGACTTGTGGCTCACCAACAGTGATAGAAAAGCACAGTATTTCAAACATCAGAGAAAGACCTGAACATAGTTCCATGTGTAACTATAGAGGATGTATATATATAGTAACCACACAGTGACATTTTAAAAGCAATTATACTGATTCAGCTTCTAATACAGAGGGCAATCTATTACCTCAAAAGCTGCTCATTGCAGCTGTGTTCATCCTGGAAAGGGTTTGTTTTGCTTTAGCAATATTGGTCCTATTGAGGGAAAACAACATCTGTGCCTGGACTTGAAAATTTAACTTGGTGTCCTAATTGAAATTGATGCACTCACTAGAAAGACTTTCTTGTTGCAGTTGTGAAGAAAAGCTTTTGTAGCTGTCTGCAGCTTTTTCTCCCTTTAAAACTGTGTATTGCTACTTAGTCATCTCTCTAATTGCAGCATATTGGCATGAATATTAGGTGATAATTTGGAGATGCTTAGCAGCTCAGGAAAAATAATTGCAGCATGACCTCAGGTTTAACCCATCACCTTATTTTTATGCATGGCAGCTACTTTACACTGTATTTTTAATAGGGCTAACACCTTATTTCCTCCATCTCATTTATTGGAGACTGTTATATATGAATGAGATTTGGGCATTTTTTCCCCAAACCCAGTAGATTGCTGGTCCACCTCTGGAATGTGCATGTCCTCCTTTAAAAGCATTTTAGATTCCACCAAACTTATCTGGGGTAAGTGTAAAGCCTTGCTCCTCTTAACAAGTTTAGTTGCCCATGACAGGACAGACAATGGCTTAACTTTTCATTCTACTGCATCTGAATTTTATGGTGTCTCCAGGAAGCTGGTCTAAGAGAAGAGTTGGAGTCAGGCCCTTCACTTTGCATCCTCCATCACCTTTTTTCCACTTGCAGAATCATAGATACAGCAGCTGCTGAATGCATAGACAATTACAGACTATCACATTTCTTTTGGTTTATCTATCTTGTCATATTTTCATACAACATGTATTTTCAAAAAACCAACAGAAGTGCAATATAGCACAGTACAGTAAAGGCACAAGAACAGGCAAGCACAGAGCATAAAAAAAATAAGCAGTGATTTGCCATTAGCTGGTACATGTCACCACTGTACAAAAGATGAAGTAGAGGCATTTGAGCTAAATTTGAGTATAGTATAAACTTCTAATATCATTTTCTGTTAGAAGTCTGCCTTTATTTATTTTATGTTCTTGGATCCATTGCTAATTGAAAGCAAAGATTTTTTTTTTTATTATGCACATCTGAAATAAAAAGTGTGATTAGAACGAGACGTACTTTGGCATTTGCATAATTTATTCACTAAGGAAAAATTGGACAGCCAATATTTAAATTCTTGGCAAAATGCATAAATAGTTACAGATGAAAAAAGTGGATTTTTTTTTTTTGTGAGGGATGCAATTCTAATAAACTATTTTTTAATACTGGAACAATTGAAATATTTCCAAATTTGGAAAGGTAGTATGTTACATATAATATAGGTAGCATACTTCGAATGGTATTTCAAGACTAATTTCAGTTACATTTTATTTTTTAAAGCACAAGAAAAACACACAAAAGTAAAACAAAATATCTCATTTGGGATAGAACTGAAAGGATTTCTGTCAGTTGAAATGCATTTTCTTCATTACATTTTTGTTTTACCTATAGATTAAATCATATTCAATCCACAACATTATTGAAATGGGTTGGGAGATAGAGACAGAACACTTTATAATACCTTTTGCCAAAGACAAGTGAAACACTGAGGAGAAGAGAGCTGCCTTAGCGCAGGTATGCCACTGGGAACAAGAACATTGTGTCACTCTTGAAAACAGCTCTTCCCCACTAGAAAGCAATACATGTATGCTCTGTATTTCACCCTTCTGGAGAAAACTATCTGTGACTTCAATAAGCTGAGTTGGTGAGAAGAAAGGGAAGCAGACAGAGGAGTCTAATAACAATCCCTGTGCTGGCACACAGGAGAGAGACAGATTAAATACTTGACAGGTCCCAGAACCACCAAGACACCTAGCAGTAATTTCACACAAAATGAGAAGGGTCCCCAGATCCCCAAGCTCTATCTCTGGTCCCTAGAAGATTAGGTGGAGGCTGAAGAAGGTTGTAGCATTGACAAAATGGAGAAATCTTATAGATGCTGCTGGAATTTTAGCCTGCCATCTCTGTGGTGGGTTACAGATCTGGCAGTAGAAGACGCCTGTATCAGTATATTGTCCTCCTTCAGACTGCAAGTCCTTATTGCAGCTTTTCCAGGAAAGTACGAGGATACCCTAATGAACTATTCTACAGGTTGATACAATGTTGTGGCGGGTTACCTGAGCAAGGGCTGCAACGGCCACTGCTGCTCTTACAGTACAGGGAGAAGAAATTAAGGAAATTATCTAAGACCTCATTGGCAGATTTGGCCTGGGTACAAGGATCCAAAGGATTTACACTGAAGAAAGATGCAGAATCTGAGGTGTTTTTTCATGATACTTCCAGTGTTGGACACTTTATTTGCACAATATCCTCTTAGTGTTTTCAAGGAAATGGTTAACCTACAGAGATTATCTAAAGGTTGTACAGCACAGCAGGAGGGTACCACTGGGTGGATATGTGATTTCCAGACGAATCAGTTCACCTTTCTCTATGGTTAACGTCCTTCTTATCTGTTGATGCATTGGCCAGTCCAGGTAATACACAGACTTTGCAGTTCATTGAAGATGAGTGATATATCATTTAAAGTATTCCTTTGCTAGAAAAGAACTACATACAGTTTCTGTGCTGTCAGCCCTTAAATCTCTGAGACCATAGCAGTGGTTCCCTTGTGTCTAGATGATGGCATACATCTTTGTTGGAATGTTCTTCTCTAAATGGTGAAGATCATGCACTCTAGATTTGTAGTCACTGGAGAATTTGGCATTGATTATTTAACATTACAGCAGGCAAGGTCCAGTACTGTGAGTTAATACCCAGTACTCCAGTTCTGTATAACCAACCACAGTGTGCTTTTTTATCTTCTTTATGCTTCACTTGCCTTTTTTTTTTTTTTTTTAACAGTTGTGGACTTCACTGACCTTAAAAAGCTTTTCAAATAAATTGGGAAATAAAGACATAAATTTGCTACAGAAAAAAAAACAGACAGCCATTTATAAATACTGCTTCCAATTATCTTCTCCATTTGCCACTGATCATTTCTCGGAGAGCCAATTCTGGCCAGGGTCTGAATGTCACCTGTTATTTCTCTCTCCCTCTTTCAACTTCATGCCTGACCTAACATGACATTCTTTTGTCCAAAAGGTGGCGCTGCATCTTTAAGCATTTCATGGACTGCAGTTGCTCTGGTGCAGAAGAGGTCTTTCATATAAATAAGTAGAGCTGCCTTGCAGATCTGCTAAATATTTTCCAGTAGCTTTCCAGCCATGGACTCTTTCTAAACTGTGCCCTTAAAGTTTTTAATTATTTAAAGCTTTGATAAAAATGAAAGCTTGACCTTGAGTTTTCTGGCATCTAAGTTTAATGTTGTGGCTAAAATCAAGCTCTCCAACCAGGCACATCAGGGTAAGAGATAGCTCCTCTTTGGGAAGGTCTTTAGGGAGAGTTGTGATTCTGAGCTTACAGAAAACCCCAACATCTGGCATCAGGACAGGGAAATTGTTGCCCTTTCTGATAACTTGTTCTGTCTCTCCCAAATTTTGTGTCATGCATAAAACATACTTTAATATAAAAGGCAAGAACTCTTCCTTAAGACACCTCTTTCTCCTCAAGCCAGCAGACACAAGCCACAGCAAGAACTCTTCCTTAAGGCACCTCTTTCTCCTCAAGCCAGCAGACACAAGCCACAGTCAGTTTTTCAGGCCCTGGATAGTCTTAGGAGAATATAGTTTGGTCTAAGAAATACAAAATTATCCTTTCCGCAACACTCCGCACAAAGCAATTGGACTTAAATCATGATGGCACGTCCCAAATTAGCTCCTCTGCTGGGTTGCAGTCTCTTTCTCACAGTTGTCTGGTACCACACAGATGGTAGGACCACCACTAACCCAGTTGCCTGACTTTTTTTCAGTTTTCCCACAAAAGCTTTTTTGACCCCTCTTTCCTTTCTTGCTTCTTGTGTTACTGGGTCTTGCTGTGCCCTGGTGCAAGGCACCTGTTGGCTGACTGCCAAAGCTGCTAAAGAGATGCCAGACTCACACTCTTATTGCCTTCTCCTGGCAGGTCCATCTCTATTCCTCTTTTATCTTCTTTGTCTTTGAAAATCCAGCTACTTGTCTCTTTTCTATCTTCCAGTGAGTTCAACTTCCTTTTTCCCAATTTCCCACACACCCCCTCTCCCCACCCCATCCCATATTTCAAGCCCTCCCTTCCTTGGGAGACCAGACTTCAGTTTTCGTGTTGACAATCAGCCTGTCTCTAGTTTTTCACATGTTGAATTCCTGGATTTTTGTGAGCTTTCAACTTTCCTGTTTATTGTTGGAGTTGCTCACTTCAGTTTTCACTCAGCCTTTCCACACCTTTCAGTCACTTCTTACTTTTCTTCCTCATAATCTATTCTTTCCTGTGTTTTACAAGCCCGCTAATGATTTTCAGTCTCCTAGCATGTCCTTTAACTTGACTTTTCCTCTCCCAACCACTCTAATGTCCCCATCTCATTTACTGTGATGTTTTTCATTAATTTGTGTCCAACTGTGATCAGTGGGCATCCTTCAAATTTTTTTCTTCTCTTTCCTGGCCTTGCTGCTATAGTTGTGGTGCCCTGATGTACACTTAGAGCCCAGTAGAGCGTGAAAGCCCATGAAGGGCCAGTTCAATTGCAGGAAGCTGTGCTCTACAATTGGGAAGGAAATCAAGCTCCTACAAAGCTTGAAGAAGCTTTGCTTTGGTTTCTGAGGTTGATCAATGCCACAGAGCCTTAATGAGAATTCACTGTTAAACTCTTACCTAACTGCACATCATTAGATACTGCTTGTATGTAAGATGTGTTTCAGTAGCAGTTATGAGCCATAGCACCGATGTGGTAGCTATGCATGGCTTTGTGAACGTTTTATAATGATCTTATACTCCTGATGAAGTCTCCAAATGAATAAAGTGCTATGAAGATGAGAACTGCCTACCTACTCACACAGATATGGGAGCTATGCATGGGCTCATTAGTGGGCATTACTAATCAAAGCTTAATTCTTAAGAATCTATTGTAGCCAGAAAGTCTTTTCCCGACATTTTTTTTCTCATTAATCCAATCATCTCCATATTTAATTCACTTTTTATCCAGTGAGAGGTAACAGCATTGCATAAAAATATCTTTTGCAGTAAAATGCATCTCTAACAATTTGGACATGATACAAAACCAGATTCCCACCAGAAAAGATTTTTATCTCCAAGCATATTGCAGCCAGTTTCCTTCCTAATTAATACCATATCCACCCTCAAAATTCCATTTCAGTTCCCAAATGAAAATTGATGAGGCAGTCAGCCACAAACAAGCACAGTATACCACAGATAGTTCAATCAGCACAGTTTCCAGTATAGTGTGTTACTAAAGCACAACCAGCTTTTATGTTTTCATGTCCCTTGGACATTCCCTGCTTCTATCCTGTTATTATGACAGCTTCAAGTTACACATGCAGTGTTTTTTTTTAACATAAAGTTTGATCAAAGACTCAGCTGTGTACATGTCAAAACAAAACAGGATAGATAAAGTCTTTCTGAGGAGTAAAAGCAGGGCCTGAGTGGTGCCATGCTTGAATGGGAGACAACAGAAGCTGGAGCAAAGTGATGTGCATGGACCACATGAGCTCTTCCTTGATTCACTGAACAATTTGCAATATCATTCCCATAGCATGGTATGCAACCCTGCTGCAAACAGCCCTGCAAAAGGGGACTTAAAATTGCTTTTCCCAAGACTAATTGTGTCTCTGCTCAGCTGTGGTCTGGACTTGTCTCACACCACTGCTACCAGTCAGCGTAACCAATGCTGATTGGGGTGCTAGTATTCAGCTAACCTTGAAACTACCACTAGTCTTTGTTGGCCTTCTCATCAGTACCTTCTTGGAAACTGATATGACATCTTGAGAATGCAGTAACAATATGTTTAAATATGCCAGCTACCATCTTCCAAAGCATATACAAAACTGTTTACAGCGTAATCACTCTCCTTCCTGAGCAGAGCCTATGTGAAATTCCATACTGCCTTCCAGGAAAGCAAATGTGTTTACTAAAAGAACTCAGACCACCAAAGTCTTTGTGTTTTGGATAGGAGGACACTTTACATCGATCACCAGACACACACTCATATAACTGAAAAAGGTTCTGTCTTAGAGTAGCCATGTGTTTGTTCACCTTGCCTGCATATAGAAAATCACAGACAAAATCCTGAATGGTATGTTTTCCAATTCAGAGGATATCTAGAAAATAAATAACTTTATTTTGAAGTTGCAAAACATTGAGAAGAAAATGGCAGAGCTAGATATTGGCAATAGCCCTTTAAAGTAGCTGAAACAGCTATGGACATGTTTTCTTCTGCTGGGGCTTATCCATGAAGCACAGCTGTTGGTTGGTAAAAAAAAAAAAAAAAAAGAAAACAACAACAAAAAAGGATCTTTTCATGTAGATGAAAATTCTCTGGCTCTAGTGTTTCTAAATCTGCATGCCTAGGTCTAGTACAGTTTGTTTTAAAGGGCAGGTTTTTTCTTTAGGAATTTCTTAGTAAATAGCATACTATGCATATCTCAGTGGAGGTATTCTCAAAGCTGCTGCAAAAGCTACTGCAATGCTCCAGAAATTGGAGGAGTCCCAGCCAGGGGAAGTACACAAAAGAAAAACTGCCTTAGCATTAACTCTAGCTGTACCCAAAGAGATTAATGCAATAACCAAACAGATTAATAAGAGCAGTAATAGGGGGAATTAGTGTGGTGGGGCTAGTAGACCCCACACTCCCCACACACCTCCTTCATCTAGCTCCCAATGATAACAAGTCCCTTGAAAAAGGGCAGTTGGTTAATTCCTGAACATTTGTTATTTTAAGTACTCCTACAACTACTACTGCTGCTGTTGCTACATCACTAATATGGTGCTTTGTAATGGACACGACCTAAAAATCTCTGGACTTACACTCTATGCACAGCAGTGTGGTAGATTTATCCTCCTCAGTGGCTTTAATCCTGACCCAGAGGAAAGACACTACCAGCACCTTCCAGCCCTCTGCACACCTTCAACCTCTCCACAGAACAGGGAACTAATGCCAACGGTGATCTCTTTTTCTCATCATTGATATTATTAATGTCATCTGCCAGAGGGTGCTGCCCAAG
Source organism: Sclerurus mexicanus (assembly GCA_013396755.1). Lineage (NCBI taxonomy): Eukaryota > Metazoa > Chordata > Aves > Passeriformes > Furnariidae > Sclerurus > Sclerurus mexicanus. Next base: position 76,335 of record VWZF01001082.1, read on the forward strand.
GACACCTGCTGAGCTAGGATAATAATGTGCTGAACAAGCATATAGTACCAGATACATTACCACCCTGAAGGAAATAAAACCCCAGAAATATGAATTAACTGTCTTTTGTTTAGGGCTGGGAAGTGAGACTGAATACCTTGCTCTAAAGCAAGGCTTGAGTCGCATTCTTTCCAGATTCTTCCCTAAAATATAGCTGGAAATGGAATTCAGCTTACCATTTATAGCAGGTGGCCACTATACATGGAACAAAACCATCATAGACTTCAGAAAGAGCTGGGTCCAACCCATGAATGGTGAAAGAGCAACTTCATTTCATTACATTTTCTCTTCATTCTCATTCAGATGGAAAACGACTTTCATTGAGTTTGCAAGGCTGCTCAGGCCATCTGCCATTCATGTAACAATGGCTAGTCTTGTACTGTTTCTACTCATGGAATATTCATCTTCTAGTGATCAAGTTTCCAACTAAGCACAGTTTATTCTATGAACTCTGTTTACATATGTTAAGCTCTAGTTTAAAAAAAAAAAAGAAATCAATATAACTGGTATATCAACCCCTACATAAAAATGTGCTGCTTCTATATGTTACCTTTCAGTCAACTATATTTGCAGTTCCCCAGTTTTCTAAAAATCAGCATTCATTCTAATTCCTACATTTCCATTTTCACTTGTTCTGGCTTAGAGAAGCAAAACTTTGCCTGATGGAAAACCATGTGTCTGTTTTCCAAATACTTAAGGGACATGCTCTGTTTTCATAAAATGGAGGAATTTCCAGCTCCTTGTACATTGTGAGTACATGAGTCAAGCCACAGATACAGGTTCTTAATATATATTCCATTGGGAGCCAAAAAATTGTGTAGACCTCTACAGTTTCTAGAGTTAACCTCCTCTAGGGACAAGGCAAATCTTGCCTTCAGTAGAGATTAATTTCAGTCAGGCTTCAATGTATGCATCACAGAGAGTTAAAGTGCAGACTCCTGGAGGCCAGGAGATAGTTTTCCCACCTCTGTAGTTCATTGTACTCAGGCTCTGCACTAACACCTACACCTTTACAATTTATTCCACTGTATATAAAAAATTAACAGCACTGACAAAATAAAACTTGGCTGTATGCTATCCTTGCCTATGGAGCTTTTTGGCTGTTAAAAAAAATATATGTTGTAGCTTGGGAAAGCTAATTCTTCATGTTATTGCAGCCAGACTGTCTAGAATGCCTAAAAAGGTAGAGGTTGTTCTGGAATGGTCTCATATTCTTTTCAGCATTGACTATTTGTTTCAGTGATTGCTTTGTTGATAGATTTTGCCAGTGTTCTACTTGTTTCAGACTTGGGGGCTTTGTTGAGGGGTGAAAAAGAGAATAGGTTTCCTTTTTGGAATAATTGCTTTATAAATATTAGTCTTCTCAATCCAGTAAAACCCAGAGTATGAAAAAAATTCAAACAGTTTCTGCCTAAACAAAACAACATGATGCCAGCTCTAAGCAGCAACATCAGGAATGACAAGTGATTATTTAATATTCAGGCTTGACCTGGCTAGTCCTTCGCATACACAAGTCAATGTGAATTTCATGCATGGAGGCTTTAAAGGATCAGGTTCAGAGTTTGTAGAGCACTAAAAAGCTAGTGCTCATTTTTTAAATGTCACTGCATATCTAGTCATCAACACAATAACACCACACTGTGTAAGCCATTGTGTTTCTCCTGACTCAGTGCTAAATGTCACGTTGTTCCTGAAGAGGAACTACCCTCTGATGTGTGAGAAGTCTGGCCTTCATTTTGGCAAGGGGCAAAGTACTCTGAGCTTCTAAGCATCTGCTTGACCTTCACCATGTTGCAGCAGACTTTAGAAAAGGCATCCCTTTAGTGCCATTTGTACCATATTAGAGAGGAAGGTGGAACCATGTAGACCAACAGTGAGCCACATTTCCTCCTTGGAGTTTGCATATACACTAGGTTTATTAAATATGTTCAATAAAGTATATATTTATTATTTATGTATTTTATATAATTATATAAATAGAATTCACAACAAATTAAATATTTATTTAATTGAAATTAAAAACTAAATGTGTTTATTAGACATACAGATTATGCAATTAACAGTTATTTAGTATTAGCTGAATCCAGATAGTAAGTTGTTCTACATAAGGATTGCAGCCAGTGCTTGTTTAGGTGCCCTGTGGATATGCCACTGCAGCTGGTAATTCCAGTTACCTCCACTTTCTTTTTTCTCTCTGATGTTCTTATGCTCTTCTACTGAAGGCACTTGACAGAAGCACAGCATATACAGGCTTCAGGTTCAGAAGGCAAGCACAGCATAAACAGGTTCTGGTCTTCACTGCAATCTTCTCAACACTTCCTCAAATGCTGAAGTAAACATGCAACACGTTTTCTGAGACACATAAAATTCTATTTCTGCATGTGATCTGTTTTGCCATGATTTCCCCCAGCTAAGCATAACCACATTTATTTGAAACTATGGTCTGAAGAGGAGGAAAACACCTCTTCCATCCAGTAGTTCAGTGGCAAGAAGAGCGGAACTTCCACAGGAGTCAGGTATGCAAGATGGGTTCCTAGGGACCTTTTCACCTTGGCAGTTTCATACTGTATCCCAGGAAAACATTCTAAGCTGCTCTGTGACAAAAACCATTCTGCTCTCCACTGCTTGAAACAAGGACCTTTGGGAAAAATAATGTAGTTCAACAAAGTCAGAAGATGTGAGCACAGAGTTGTGATAAAACTGGATTGGGAGGGTCCTTCAGAAGCTGCCCAGTTAATCCACCTGAACTAAGAAAGAGTAATTTATATCTCCTGCGTGTCTAACTGCTACTGATCCTCCTTGATAGAGACTGCCATGTCTCCTTAAGCAATCTGTGCTGGTGCTTCCCTAAGCACAGATTTATGAGATTTTCCCTGTTATTCCCATTTGCGCTATCCATTATGTGAAGAAGGAACAGATTACTATCTTCTCTCTAAAAGTGTTTGTGGTCTGTTGTCATGTCCCCAGTGAGTTTTCTAGTTAAACAATCCCAAGTCCTTTAATCTTTTCCAAGAGGTCATACTTTTAAAATCACTTTCTTCTAGACTGACTGCAGCTTGTCTTTCCAATACCCAGAATTAAACAGAGAGCTTCAGCTGAGCTCTTAGAAAGAGTGGAACAAAGCAGTATTTCTTGCAAGCTGTTCCTCTGCATGTAAACCCAATCTGACACCTGCCATTTTTTCAGTGGAAACTATTTGTTTCAGTTTTTATTTTGTATTACAGAGCAGCCTTGAGGTCCATGACTTGCTTTTCTTTGGGGTGAGACTAAACCAAAAGGTGCTCCTCAAGAGTGCACTTACTCAGTATTTTCTGCTAGTGGACAGACAGTTCACAAGACCAGACTAGACCCAGACTGAAGTAAACCATCTAAAAGTGAACCCAAGAGAGGTGGGTCCTCAGCCCTGGCTCTTTCACTCTACAAGCTTGCTATCATCACACAGCCATGCTTGGGTACCCCCATATATACAGAAGTACCTCACAACCTTCAGAGTCTGTCTTGAAGAAGAGTGCTTTACTGGTTGTACTGTTGTTGGGCTGTATACCACACCTGTGAACCCTGATTCCTTTGGTACCATATGCACCATTGATTACTTTTGCCTTAGTGTCATATCTTGCATTTATCCACTTTAAATGTTATTCAGCATTTCATTTCTCAAGCTCTCCTTAAATTCCGTCTCTGTCCTCCAGTGCATTTGCTGTCCTTTTTGTCTTCAGGCCATCTGCAAATTTAATATTTAATATTTTCTTTCCATCATCCAGGTGGTTAATTAAAATATCACGTAGAGTGACATTCAAGGCAAATCCCTCTGGCACACCACTCAGTACATCATTGCATCTGAACAGTGAACTACAGAAAATATTCTTAACATATAATTATCTGGTCAATTTTTATCCCAGACTACAGAAGATTCACCAAGGCTGTATATGTGTAGATTTTTAAATGAGAATGTTGTTTGAGACAGTGTTCAGATCAAAATATGTGAAATTAACTGCTTCAACTCTAACTATAAGATCTTGTTACAGACAGTAGTTAAATTGGTTTAGTGCATTATGGTCCTGATGAATTTCAGTGGACTATTATTTATCTTTTTGCTATCCCTCAGGTACTTATATATAGTGTAGTCAATTATTTGTTCTAGATCTTTTCTAGGAACCGATGTTGACTGATATTTTCCCTGTATAAGAATAATAACTATGATTGTCTTTTTTCCTGTCTTCTGGTACCTTATTTGACCTCTATGATTCAGAAAGGCTTCATTTTGCACTACCAAATAAAACAGACTGAGGAACACACTCTGGCCCCGAGGCCAAGTGGCACAGAGCAATTCATCTCCACATGGCAAACCTCTCCCCTCACTCATCAGAAAGGAGTGTACACATTCAATCTGTCCCTCACCCAGGTTATTCCCCATCTGTGTTCAGAAATTCTCTGGGAAAATAGTAGAACAAAAAGACAAAATTATGCCAGAGAGCTTTTAGCAATAAACACTTGGGGTGGTCCTAGGACAGCATGTTAGCTTGTAACCTGTCTCTGCTCTATTTATGGTGATAGGTATAGCCAGAAAATGATCACTATACCATTTCAGATGGCCTAAGTCAGTTTCATTATGATGATGATGATGATGATGATGATGATGATGATGATGATGATGATGATGATGAAGACAATGCTCAGCTCAGTGTTTACAATGCAATATCTTTTTATCCCCCTAAGAACTGCAGTAACAGCATGGGGAATGGGAGATGTTTTTTTCGAAAGTGCAGGGATATAAAAACTGCCTGTATGTGCCAATTTAGTTTAGAAATCTAACTTATTCCTTGCTCTATACCCACCCCATAATGAATGTTTCCTTTCTGATCATTATATCTACTTTTCTTTCCTTGAGTTGCTTACTTACTTGCCCTCATTTTCAAATGACCTTGTTATTGTGATTCTGTAATATTATCTGCTACCCATTTCAGCCTAGGCCTTCTTTTTAGTCATCGTATTGTTACATTATGCAAGAATCATTATTTGGTTCTGTCTTAAAGACAGAACCCCTAGCTGTTACATAATGCATGTACAGATTCAATGCATTTCTAATGCTGAGATTTTTTCTTCTTTCCTATTGTTCATATAACCAGAAATATTCTGTGGAAAAACTAAAAATAAATCTTCACCCAGTAGAATAGGTTTTGTAATGTCTCTTGATATGGGCATTATCTCAGCTTTAGCTCAGCTCATTTTGTAGGGGAGATAGAGTGAGATTCAGCTTTAATTTAATATCTCTGAGATTGATCTGAGCTGTTTGCAGTTTCAGTCACACGTAATAAGGTGAAGGTACAGTGTCTGACTGTCTGGCTGAGCATTTGTGCTGTGCTTATTATAGTAACATATCTGAGTTACTTTGGAAAAAAAACCAAAACTCTGAAAAGCCAGCAAAAATTAATAATGACCTTCCAATATTATTAACCTAACCTGATTCCTTTGTGCTTGACACCATTAGTTTTCATTCCTTTAGTTTTGTGCTTCCCTGTTCTGCAAACCTGAAAATGGCTGGAATAAGCTCTTTTCCAAGGTTGAATTGGAAGTTGTGGTTGTGTCAGATGGCGTCTGACAGAGTCATGCCTCCTGATGGAGGCTGGAGCATGGAGCGGTTCTAAGGCTCATGTGGCTGCACTATGGGTTTTGGGACTGGAAGGGGAGACACTCTTAATAGAAGTAGGAGCAAGAGATGGATGGTATCTACAGCTACAGCACTAAATCTCTCCCTTGTGAGTTCTTAGAAAAGATAATTCAAAATGAGTAACTTCTGAAATATCTAGGCTACACAATTCAGCCTAATGCTGTGGTCCCTGAATTAGCTCCAGAAGAGTTATAATTACATTGCCCTGTCATTCTGCCCAAGCTCCTTATTCTTCTTCAGAGGCAGATCTAATTACTCTGGGCACAGCACCAGCCTAATGCAGCCACAGCTCTACTGGGACTGAGCTGGGACATGTGCTGGCACTGTGCTGGACTGGATACTCAAACTTGCTCAGTGATGGCTCCGAGTTGCCCTTCCAGTCCCTTGGGGTACATTTCAGGTGTGTCTTACAGCCAGTCTGTCAAAGCAGACCCCCAGCCCAGATGGACTCGGTGTAAGGGTTCTGAAGCAATAACCATGGGGTATGTGGTTTCTCCTTGATACCCTTGCTGCAGAGCAAGAAACATTAGGTGTCAGATTAAACCTGTTGGTCACGTACGGTCATAGAGATGTAGAATGGTGTGAGTTGGAAGGGACTTTTAAAGGTAATCTAGTCCACCCCTCTGCAATGAGCAGGGACATCCTCAACTAAACCAGGTTGCTCAGATCATCATCCAAACTGAGCCTGAGAGAGTGTCAGAAGAAAAAACACAGCTCTAAGAGACTTCAAAATAATTTCCTGTAGTATTAACAGAAGTATTGTAAGGTAGCTTTCTTTTACTGAAATACTGGTCTTTTGTGTTGCAAACCAGCATGAGAAAAATCCTAGGTGCTGCAACCAGAATGCTACCTTCATTTTTTAAGATGTTTGTCTCCCAGAATAATTTGCTGCATTACAAGAAAGACATGTTTGGGGGTTTTTTCATGAGTTATTTTGAAATTCAAGCTTGTTGGCTCTGTTTCTTGGCCCTGTAACTTAATCAATATATGAAAAACTGTTTAGATTCCCAGATTCATGTTATAGAACTTTTATTTCTAATGAAGAAGGCCACTGGGGCTATCAGTGCAGTTTGTAATTATAATCTGGTGTGACACTAGCTCTGCCTCATTTAAGTGAGGTACTGCGGATGATTTTCACTATTGTCAGACTCAGCAGGGCTTACAAAGACCAATCCAGTGAAAACGGTGACATTTTTGCTGACTTCAAGAAGCCACTGGACCAGCTTGATAAATCACAGAGAGTAGCCTGAGTGATTGTGATTTTTTTTTTTCCGTCAGTGGTATAAGAAGTTGGACCCTGGCAGCTCGGGAGTCAGCCTGAGTTTCTCACCTTACTTTTGTTGTCCCACACAGTGTGAGACAGAAGAAATATTAATTAAACTTTGCAGTATACCATGATTGTACCAACACCACTTTTTGGAGAGGTGCCTATTCAGCCTGACCAGCCTGGATACCCTGCAGCAACTTGTATGATCAGTGGTACCAGTAATATCACCAGGTATACTGGTGCTGGCCTTTTCACAGCATAATTTGGATCCATTACACCTTTATTTCACCAGGATCCTCAAAGAAACCAAGAGAATCAAGGGTAATGAAAACATTTTAGCATGAAAGCCTAAGAATCTAATCTATCTGAACAAATTCAAAATTCTATGTTAAGTATCTCATCCTTTCCTTAGATTTAATTCAAGCACATTGTTTGAAGTGTAGGAAAAATCTGACAATAGCCTCATGATATCTTCAGGACAACAGCTGCTTGTTCATTTCTGTTAGTACAATGTTGTTAGCACAACAGGACTCTGACTCCAAGACTTTGGGAAACCTGGGAGTGCAGAAGACTGACAGCAGTTAGGAGATGCAATGTCTGAAGCTGGGAGATAGCTACTAAAGCCATTCCACAGTTCTTCATTCTCCCTCAAATTTGGTAAATCATACTGAATTTTGTAGAAAGCCCTCTTGGGGAATCTTGACTCATTTGAGTGACTATGGCGCTCTCCATCAAGCCATGACACATTTATGGGCTAAACTGACTTCACTGCAGCAGTGGTACTGTGTTTTCCATTCCATAAAATGAGCTGTGCGATTTACTGTTTTCTCTTCTCCTTTCCAAATTTTGTAATCTAGAAGAACAATAAGCACGTATATTGCTTTTATGAGGGAGTGTTCTGAGAACCTGGCAACTTGCCTCATCTCCTCATTTCTTTGTGTTGAGAAACAGGCAGGATGGTTTGTTGCAGCAAAAAAAAATGAGTGGAGTTCTGTCCCTCTGAAATCAGCCACTGAGGAGTACAGGACAGAGCCAGCATGTTGAGGTCTTTGGGAGAGACAGGGGATAATAAATCACCTCATTACTTCTTGTTTCTCATTACAGCCAGTATCAGGAGGACTGTGTCTAATCTTACTGTCTGGCACTGCTTCAGCATGGGTGAGGGAAGGGTAAACAAGGTTTAGAGCCCATTCTGTCAGATTTACTCTTAATATCTCTTACCTGGAACAGATTCTGACACTCTTGTGACACTGGGGTGCAAGTGTGGATTCTTGGATGGATTTCAAAGGGGCAAAGAACAGAAATTGTGTCTCACAATTTGTGGGTTAGTCCTTGTATGTGTGACACCTTGGGACTGCCTAACGAGGCAAAAAATCAATTTGCATATCTGCTAGAGCTCTGCCTCTCACAGTCTTGCCTATAATACCAGCTCATTTATTCTCCCCCTTGACACATTAGGCTCTGTGACTGAATTTTAGTAAAGTGGATGACGATTTTTTTTATTTATGTGTGCCTCTCCTTCCTTAGCTGTTTCAGACAAGCCCTCCTGCCTCTCACACACTTTCTAGAGCTCCTGTCTTTCAATGTAGCTCTTGCACTCAGTGTAAAGAAACAAGAGCAGACTGAGGGACCTTCTCATAGTGCTTGATATTCATACAGTGAGGAGACCTGGAAGAATCCAAGTGCTCAAGGGCAGAGTGGGCAGAAGCCTCCTGGTGAAGAACTCTGTTTACCTGTTTTTTTCCAGTATGTGACTGTATTAGGAGTTTCCTCCTCATGCAAGTAATCTAGCCTTTTAGTAGTCACACTGGAACTGCAGCAATATTTTCCTTCTTTTATAAGAAAAAAGTTGTCTGTCTGCCTCTTACTTGAGGACTGGTGGTTCTGTCTGTTAGACATCCAGGGCAGGACTGGGACTAGGTCTACCTAGCTGTCTCCAAAGGAGAACCTGTGCAATGCTACTTTCAAGTCTGACAACATCAGCCCCTGCATCCTCCCTGTGTTGTACCCTCTCCTCCAAAGCAGGTGGAAATCGCAATGGTAGTGGAAATGGTTTGAGAATGTGATGTGACTTTTGTGTAAATTCACAGTTAAAACTGCAGGATAATTTTCCTCTTCTCCAAAGCTAGGAGATAGACCACATCCATGTTGGATGAGGAATGATTAGATGAAAAGTGCTGGTGGAACTGTCATATGTCCCTCCAGATATACCTGCAGTGGGCTGGTAAAGGCTTATTTGCACTGATGTCCAGAGTAAAGACCTGACTAAACTTCAGATGAAGTAATCAAAGTAGCAATAATATCTTAGCTGTGACACCACAGAGTTCCTTAAAGCCAACTTTATACCTTACTCCTCCTCCTTTAATAATAAATAAAAAGGAAAGAAAACATTTCCAGCTTCACTCACTCAACAAACAGATGTTGCCATTGAAGAGCTTAACAAAATTGCAGCAACCAAAATCTCTGAGTCATCTGGTTCATCCCTTTAGCTCAGAATTAGTTTTAAGAATGCATTCATTCACTCTTTTGCAGTATAGCAAACATAGCCTTCTGTAAAAGGGACCAGGTGGAATAAAGTATCGATCTATTAGTATAAAATATAGAAGACTACAAGGCATGGTCATGCTTGATTGAGAAATGTCTTGCATAATACAAGTGCTACATGAACTATTTTGATTGTATGAGAATCTCTCAATATTTATAGAGGTGTTAATAAATACTGTAAGCTATATCATAATGTTTTAGAATGAAGGCTTTGACCTTCTTAGGTGTTTTTCCTCCTCTTTTTTTATACAGGGAATATTACATAACTGATTCCATTGTACAGGTCTGTGTTATCAGAGAATAAGGTCAAACAGTGTATCTTTGACCATCTAAATGGCTCATCTGATGATTTTTCTCAGTCAGCCCTCTCCAAGACAAGGCTGCTCTAGATGGTCTTGTGCAAGGCACTGTGGACATTGTCCACCCTACTCAGCTGGATCTTCAGAGGCTGAGTACCTGACTCTTTTCTATTTTAGCAGCATAGATATGGACCATATTCAGGTCATTTGCCATGGCACCTGAGCCAGACTGAGATGATGGCTGTTAAGACATCCTTCATTGCCAGGAGAACAATGAATAGAGGGATAGCAGGCAAGGCTGCCAGACCGTTTGCAACCAGCAGAGGTAAGAACTCAGTGGATGTGAAGAAAGATATTGCAATCTAGCCATAATGTCCATAGTTAATATCTTTCACTAGGCAGTCAGAATGTCAAGCTTACTCCATTGACCAGAAAAGTTTCCAGAGTTCAACAGCTGGTTACAAGTCAGACTCAGTCACTCTTAACTTTAAGATCTGAATGGCTTTTAGCACCTATATCCTGCATGTTAGTTATTAAACATGGCCAGCACCAAACCCTAACCAAGACAGGGGTGGCTGTGCAGTCTCAAGTCAAGAGAGATGGTGTGCAGATGTGATCTACCAGACTTGGTAGGAAGCCCAGTGGTGTTAACACTTTTAGAACAGGCTGTGCATGTGGCATGAGGTCTACATCCAGCTTTTCATGTAACACTCAGTGTTGAAAACAAAGATCATCCTGGAACACACATCACTATTTCAGGTTTTAAAGTGATGCCCAGATCAAATAGCCAAATCTCTGATGTATCCATTTGATCTAAATATTTAAAAATTGCTTCGTCTTTTTTTGCTAAATTGACAGAACTGCAGGTAAAGTTTGTGCTATATTAGTGTGTTACATGGAGCAAGTTGAGCAATAATTGTTTTAGTGCATGTAGCTTTTGTCTCTGGTTTTTATTCTACCACATTTTCTTAGTCTTTTAAGTTATCCCTTTTACAATCAGACCCTCTGCTAACTCTGGTAACTTCAAGGAGGCCAAGTTTGTAGGTTCGTAACTTAAATCACCCATTTTCTCATCTTCTGTGTGCTGACTAAAGAGTTCCCTTCACATTTACTCAAATTGTTATGAGTTTTTAGAATGTTCTTTATAGAAAAGAGTTTTTCAAAATAAAATGAAAATATTTCCTGCTGCTTCTTCTGGATTGAAACAGTTGTTTTGTTGAAACATATTGTTCTGTATAGTTGCTTGGTTCCAACATTACTGGTTTCCATATGCATATGATGGATCTGGTTTATTGTTGTAGTAGAGGTGTCAGAGAGGTGTAAACTGCTATGACAGAGTCAGGAGCAAGGTCTCATGGTTGCAATAGATTTGCCTTTGTCATCAGCTTTTAGAAGAGATTTTAACCATGAGATATTCACTGAATTGTTTTGGAAACTAGCAGCATGGATTTGTGTGAGGTGTTCATGCAGTCCTGTCCATGCTATGGAGACCTGAGAGCTTGTTTCACTTTTGTACACTAGCTCAGGTGTGGTTTTTCAGCTTCTTATGTAGAACTATCTTCCCTAATGATCACTTTGCACCTTATCTTTATGACTCGAGGGCTACACTGAGACTTTACAGTAGAGACCAAGAGACTAGGGAAAGAATTAGTAGGATGTTCCTGTGCATCCTGAGAACTCCTCATTTATTCAGTTGGGAAGATCTGTACCATCAAACCTCACCAGAGGCAAAACATTTCCTAGTTTGTTATTGGTATATCAGAAGGGACAGAGCCATGCTCCCACCCTGCATCACCAAGTCCTATATGGTTTTGCTGAAAGAAGATTTTTTGGATCACATTACCAGAGGTAAGTATAAACATTAGCATACTGTGAACACTTCACTGAAATCTATAGCATGATGCCATTTCTCCACTACATTACTTAGCTCCATATACTGAATAATTATAGTTATGACTAACTGGACTCCACCAAACAACACGTTGTAATGAAGTAGCAAAATTAAATTGCAAAAATGTTATGCCATGCTTGACAAAATTTTGACTTGAGATTATAATATTATTTCTAGTTTCTATTCACTTTTACATATGCCCATTGTATTCAGAAAGAGGCAATGTTTGTTGAAATAATTCTTTTCTGTGCAATGCATTGCTTTTTGAGCAACTGGGAAAAAAGAAAAAGATTTTTTTAATATTATCCCCTTACCAGTCTCTAGCTAATAGCTAAGACTGTAATTTCCTAAAGAGCAGACCTCTGAGGATACCTGGAGACTGGGGTTGAGTTGCTGCCTTGTACAGAATGGACTTTTGCTTCACACAATACTTCTTATTCCCACAAATTCCCTGTCCCTAGACATATGCCTCTTCCTCTCTGTAATCACCCCTGAAGGACCAAGAATTACATGTGAAGTATATCTGATATTAGTATTTCATGAGGTTGTATGGTGCTGGAAAAATACTTTCACATTTTCAAAGCAACCTTGGAGACTGTGTGCAGAGTCACCGAATGCTCCTCATTTTATAGAGAGTCACAGAATGCTGCTCATTGAAATGAATTTCACTGAGGAAAAATTTCAAATAGTATTTTGACACTTAAATCTATTTACAGGATAGTAAAGGGATTATATCACAAAATATAATCTGGTCATATCCAGATATCTCCTCCCCCACACACCTGGTTCCTACTGTAGCTCTAGGTAAATACAATATATTTGTACTAAATACCTTCTGTCTTCCTTGTGTGAAACTTGGTGTAAACACATCCTGGGTTATATTATATGAACTTTCATGCTGTATCACTGATGACAGAATCTAAGCATTTTTATTCAGTTGCCATGGCTTCCAAGAGATGGCTAGATTGCAGTGATAACGGGATTTTATTTACATCCACCCACACAGCGTGTTGTTTGGTACCCTGGCCCAATACATATTGGCAGAAGATGAATTTGCTAAGCTGGGATTTTGTGGGTGTACTTGGCAGCAGTGAGTAGAGATTGAACTCACCTCTGCATAAGCATTTGGTCCTGAATTAGAAGTGACATGAGACTTTCCAGAACACAAATGCCTTTTTCTCTCCATGTGAGTTATTTGAGACCCAAAAGACAGACGAAACAGGGTGGGTCAGCGGCAAGCACTGCTCGGTGGGCAGCTGGGCATCAGATGCAACTATACAGTCTGATGCTACAAACAAGGTAGCAAGGAAGACAAGGGAGATGCCTTTTAAGACAGTCTTCGGCCAGAAGCAATTTCCCTGTGGCTCTGGAATGCAGACTCCTATCAGAGGGGAGCTCTGCCCCAGGTACAGTCAGTGTAAGCCTGGCTCACAGTCCTCACAAGACAGGTCATCCCATCAGGCTCTGTGAAAAGGGAAAATTGCAGCTTGCAGGGATGCAATTGCTCTAAACCACTTACTGGATGGAGCTTTTGAGGAAGGTGGAAGGTGTGTTGCCAGGAGACGGGAGGTGAAAGGAGCTATTCTGCTGCTGTGATTTACTAGATGTCTAGGTTAATGTGGATGCTGCACCTCACTAGATGGTCATTGCAAGTTTTAATTAATAGTTAGGGCATCTAAATATTTGCAAATGGATGTTTTTAAATTTGAATAAATTAATACATTCAGCTCTGAGGCTTGAGCCCAACATGGTATCTCCAAGTGCAATTCAAAGCTGGCTGGATAGCTTCCATTTTTGATTAGTGATAAATCTAATTGCAAAGGAATGGCTGACTTTCAGAGATGGGACTGTATTACAAGCCATCTGAGAGCAGGAATCAGGCTAAATGAGCCTGATATAATGATTTATTTACAGCAACTCTGATACTTTTAGCAATCCATTATAATTGTATAGACAGAGACTTCATTATCCCTTCACATCTCTGTGATCCCTGCAAGGGCTGGGGAGCTGCAGAGCAAACCCGCAGAGAGGGGAGTGCTCAGAAGGCTTCATCCTGCAAGGTGCTGAGCAGGCTGCACCCCTTACCAGGCAGAACCCCTTACCAGACACACAATTTCCCACTGTGAGTTATTCAGGTCGATTGAATGAATGATTGAATTTATTTTGTTTAATGTCTAATAAGGAAAGGTAGTTAATTTCTGTTGGATAATTAAAATAAATCTATAATTGAATCAAAGTCAACGTAAGTCAATATTTTCATTAGGTTGTTAGCACGTTTGAATGCACTCCTGCACACGTTCATGGTTGTCTTAGTTTGGGACAGGGAGGTGTTTTTAGCAACTACAAAATTAATTAAACTTGCAAGAATTTCTTCATTCCTTTGGAAAATGTTATTTTTTCTTTAATTTAAAACAGCTCAGTCTCTTTTTTGACTCGAGTGAAAACATTTTTTCAGAGAAATAGGGTGTGAGTGGGGGAAGAATAATAGGATGTCACACCCTATTCTGCCTTCAAAACTAAGATTACACTTCCAAATCAAAGATTTTTCTTAGGAAAATTGAGCTTTTGCTTAGTTGAAACCCAATTCTCCTCTGAAAAACAAACTAGATGGAAACTTTCTGACTAACCGCAGTTGGGGCAGTTCAGTTTGCAAAACTGCCAACTAGTGAAACCCTTAGGTATATCCCTCTCACAGTTCAACAACAGCAGCAAGAACAGGCATTACCAGTGCTGGCTTTGTGATGCTTGAGTGCTGCACTTCTGTCAAGAACATCTGTACACCATTCTTTGTTTTCTCTCTTCTTCTGGGAAATAGTCCACTGAAGGCACATGCTAAACCCAAATGAAGGTTTGAAACCTCTCCAAAGAGTAGGATTCCTTGGTTTCATCCCCATCCTTGTCATTTTTCAAATCATTAGGTAGGCTGGTGTGTTTTTAAAGGGGTCCAAGCACAGAGTAAGATCACTGGTGCCCTGTTTAAGACTGGAGAAGTGGGATGAAGAGTCTTAATTTTTCCTTGTTCATTTCAGGTAGAAACCAGTTTTTTAAGTAGCTTTTAAAGAGAAATAGTTATCCAGCGAATGGAGGAGCAGAACAGCATGTTAGCTCATCTATCTATTGGCCAGGCCTAAGTAGACATATTGACTCACATTGAAGACTCTGAAATGGGAGCAAATAGGCTGAAGAACTGCTTCTACAACTATAGTGGATTGGGAGAGTAAAGAGAAAACCACCACTGTCATTCAGGTAGTTTTCCTTTAAAATAAAGCTGGTCAGCAAAATCCCCACGAAGTTATCAGAGTAGAACATTTCAGATGTGGGCCATGCAGTGATGTTTTTCATCCCACATTAAAGTCTGGGAACCTGGCAAAGCATTCTGGCCTTGGACACACTGCTATATCAGGTGTCTTTAAAAATCCCAGCCTAAATCATTGCCATGAACAGATGGGAACAGTTTTATGCTGACTTTTTTAAGCCATTTCTGGACTGTTCCTTTCACAGATCTGTCTTTTCTCCTATCACTCACATCAATACACAGTTCAAAAAAGCAACTTGAATTCTTTTTTTCTTTTTTAAGCAAGAATATATTTTGATGCTTAACACGGTTGTAGAGGGCAAGAATACACCATGTGCACCTGGTAGTGCTTAATCTACATTAATTCCTGGGGGTTGATAGGACAAAGGGAAATAATATTAATATTAATATAACTTTAATATTATATCCACCAGTAACAGAGTAAGATTCCATATGAAGGTGATGGTCAGAGCACAGTTAGCAATTCTCTTTTCTTGGGATCTTTGTGTCTGTACAAACCATTTGATTTACACATAGATGAACCCTTTCAGATGAGACACTCTTTGTAGTTGAGATTGTCCAGGGTGATCTCTCACAAGCATGGTCCTGAAAGAAGAGGTAAAAATACATCTTATTCTTGGGTAATGCGATCTGGATGACAGGTGGGGGAGTTGAAAATCTTTTGTGAGATGAATACATGTGCAGTCCATTGTTGCTGGCCCAGTGGGTCACAAGGCCACATATCCCTAAAAGTGCCAAAGAGCTTGTGCAGGAGAAGCCCCTAGGAGCACATAAAAGTTCACTTAACCACAGCATGGGTCAAAGCAGCAGAAGGTTGTAAACTTGGCTGGCCTTTGCCAAGAGTGAATGATGGAGTCTGAAGGTACCATTCACAGTAAAAAGCTGGAGCTGCCGAGCTTCCTGTAGGTAGTCCGTGTCCTGGTGATGTGGCACTACTCCTGAGACTGGTGAAAGCAGCAGCATTCCTGTATATGCAGGAAGCATATTATCTGTACCTGCTGGTGTGGTCATAAATTCTGCTGAGAACGGCACGGTTCAGTAGCCATAATCTTCCTGAGGTCCTCCTAGCCCCTGTTAGTGTGTGTGTGTGTATGGAGACTGCACAGCCCATAAGTATCGTCGTAACTCCTCCAACCCCAGCCTTATCCTCCAGGGTCCAATTGCTTTAGGTTACTGACATGCATAACACTGCCAGCAGGCATTTACCCAGTGAGCTCTGCCACTGGAGGCTGAGCTCAAATCAGTAGGACAGTGTTTCCCTTATGACAGGTTTGCTGTCATAAAGCTTCATGGTGGTGTAGAGATAGCACTTCTGCCTGTGCTTCAGGACCCATCACAGAAAGGCTGCACACAGTAATCTGTGAACAATAGCACTTAATTTGCATCTGATTCAAAAGTAATTTCACATGGCTTTTAAACAGTTTGCTCTTTTTTTTCCTTCTTTTCTTTTGTTTTTTCTTCTTCCAATGTTCTCTTTCATGGGATTTTATTAAATGAAGCAAAGAATAAAAATAAAGGAGAAAACTATAGAGTGGTGTTTATATTGCAACATTTTAACTATTTAAAAGCCCTAGAAGCATATCTTCATGATGCAACACTTGTTAGAGAAACCCTATTTTAACCTCCAAAAGCCTTTGTACTTTTGGGTGGCAGATAGCAACAGCCTGAAAAACAGCAGCTCAAAGACTCAACATGTAGTGTCACACCAGTGCAGTTTGTCACTTGCTGGAGACTAAGAGCTCAAGAATAGGGAAGGAAAAAATCAGTAAAGTATTTTTTGCCTATTTTTATTGATGTTTGTAAAACTGAAGATTCCTTAAATTCAGTTGTTGACTCCCTGTGGGCAAAAGCAATAATGACTGAGGTTTTGCTGCCTTACACTAGATGTGAATAGAAGCTTGGGAAGTGTACACCAGATTAATAAATATTCTGGTTAGTCTTGAGCACTGAGCATAAATGAAAAAGGTGCAAAAGGAAGAGAAGGATAATGAACTAAAACAATAAAACCCTCCAGCTGGAAAAGCCCAAAGAATGTGCAGAGATTGCTTGGAGTCAGAAATGAGTTCATTAAAAGATGAACGAGAAGTAATGAGATAAGATAATGAAAGGATGAGCCTGTGCCCCTTTTTGTCTCCTTAAAAAAAAAAAAAAAAAGAAAAAAGAAAAAAGACAAGTGGGTGAGGGAGGAAAGGAGGACTTGTAAAAAGGGAGAAAGGGCATGGGTCAGCTATGCTCCAGTAACAAAGCCCGATTGAATCTGAAGTATCACAGTAGCTGCATTGATCCCCACTGGAGCCCTTCCCAATCACATCTGCTGCATGAGCAAGGGCCCAGAGTCATGCAGTCCTTCTGCCTCCCCTTCCCTCAAAACTCCTGTTGTCTGCCTTTTCTTTCCATCTTGCACTCAGTTTTTCAGCCATTTTGGGACCGACTGTACTGCAGCCAAAAGGCTGAAATGTCAAGAGACACCCACAGCTATCCACTCAGACTGGGACAAATCTGTAGAAAAGAGAGAGCTGACCTGACCACACAGTTAACTGAGGAAGGGAGCCAGCAACCAAAGCGATAGCTGTTGTGGCTGACCTGCCAGCCCAAGGCATCCATCTGTGACTGACCATCTGCCTTGGATCCTGCAACCAACAACAAAACACCATATTTTTCTCCAGCTCTGCTATCCTTTTTCTCCTCCTCTCTCTTATGCTTTTCCTGCCTGGCCATGAACAGGGAAAGCAGCATCTCAGAGCAGAACAGAAGCAACCATGGCATCTCGTTTGCTCAGACATCCATAGGCCAGCAATCAGGGCTGCACAGGGTTACTTCAGCAGGTAACTTCCTTTCTCATAGGAAATTAAAGTACGGGAAGCACCAGCTACTCATAACAGCATCTACTAGGACATGTTATAGGACATGATAGGACACAGGACACATCTAATGAGACATGACAGAGAGGTCACTGGAAGGGAAGGTGGAGTTTGTTCTTAAAAAAATGGACAAAGCTGCTCATTTTGAGCTTTGTATCATTGAATCCTGGCATTTTAAATTGTTCTGTATTATTTTGGTTGGAAATAAGGGCAGCATGAACATAGGAGTCATTGTGGAGAAGAGCTTAATTTTGAGGAGGAATATAAATAAAATATAAAATATAAAGAAGGTTAGAGAGAAGAGACAAAGCAGAGCCCATTTAAAGCAAGGTGATATTACCCGTTTTCAGCTCAGTGTGTATTCAAAGCTTCCTGTGGCACTTATCAAATACTGCCCACTGAGAAAGATTCTGATGAGCATTTTCCCCCTATTTTTTGTTACTGAAACCCTTCCTAATGACTACAGCAGTGCATGTTGCTGCTTAATGCACAAAGCCTGCTGTGTTTGCCTACACAGCCACCCGAGCTGGCAGCATTAAATTCACAGCTCTGCTCTGAGTTACTCTCCAGAATGAAAGACTTCATATATAAAACAAACTACTCAGCTCTGACTCACTCTCACTTTTCCACAGGAGATAGCATTAATATTAAATTCCATTTCTTCTCAGGAACAGCATAATTTCATTCTGTTGACAAATATCGCAGCAACGCATAGGTATGAGAAGAGGAGACAGAAGTGTGACAGAGAATTCTGGGAATTGATCTAAGTGTTTTGCACAATCTCAGCCACTGCACCACTGTTTCTTTCAGATGACCGTATCTTTGCTGCTTTGCAATGTATCTGTCTGCTCTGATTCTCCCTGTGAAACCCCTGCCCAGCCTTCAAAGACCATGTCTGCATGAATGTATAGGGTTGCTGAGAGCTGGAGTGCAAATGAATAACATCATGTATCCTAATATCAGGCAGAGAACATGTCCATGCCATATGAACTACACCGAAAACAGTTGCCTTCATGCAAGCAGAACAAATAGACCCAGCAAAATCCTCTGAAAATGTTTTGTGATTCAAACAAGCCAGCTTTGACTGTGCTAATAAGGGAGAGGCGGAACATTTTGATTAAGTCCTAATGAAATGGAATTACAGTGTCCCACTGGCTTTCATCAGGGGGTTTTGAAGTCAGCTGAAAATCTTGAAAATCAAAAAATTCCATTTTTCAGTTGGATCTCTGAACCCCTGTAACTTTCTGTACCAATTTGCCACAAACATAGTAGCAAATTAGTGAGTGAAACTGTAACTTTCCAATAAGCATTTTAATATATTCATATAAATCATATTTTTAATTCACAATCTGAAACCTTACTGCTGAGAATTAATCACACCTGGTCAGGAAAAAGATGCATGGCTTATGCGTCTGCATGAATATTTGAAATATGGCTGTTCACAAAGAGCCCACAAGCCAAGGATTATTTCTCAGAAGTGTGCAGTGAATAGCACCAGGTAATGGATGCATTTGGGATGATCATGGTTAATGTACAGATTATTCAGGAACAAAACAAAAAGTGTTGATGAAATGTATCAGCACCGGTAGGAACTACGCATCTAGCTGCAGTGGAGACACTGATGTTCTGAAAATGGCTAACACTTGGAAATCACATCTTTTACAAAAATTTTGTGGTAAGACTGAAGAGTGGGTAGGAAATTCTGGTTACTTATTTCTCCTTGTTCTGCAGAATTAGCACAGTAATCCTCATCCACTGCTGTTCATCGCAAAAGACAGAACATATCTTGCACTGTATTACTTGGAAAACAAAGCAGCTTTTTGAAGTCAAGTGTATTTTTGCAGACAGCATATCAAGTAGCTTACCTGGGAGTTTCCTGGTGGAATTTTAGATCTCAGGCTCCTGTGTTGTATGTAAGAGGCATCTACCATGCTTGTGAATGTGTCTCAGAATGGACTTTCAGGAGAATGCCCCAAAAACTGCAGGACATTTAGTATCAATGATTGCTGAGCAAGCTCTGGAAAATCACCCACACTGCACTTAGGGAAGATCTGGATTCCAGTCTGCGGTGTCTGTAAAAAGTATGTCCTCACCAAAATTTATCCCATCTGCAATTAGGAGTCAAGAGTAATTTTAAGGAAAAGATTTCTCCAGACCTAGTGGTGTATTTGTAGTCTGTATTTGTATAGAGGAAGAATGAAGGCAATTTAAGTCCCGTTACCAATTATTTTGATTTTAAATAAGAACACAAGTGCAAACGTGCACTATGCATCAGTACTTTTTCAAGGAACTGGGGAAGTTATTTGGTTTACACGAGGGTGTTTGAACAGGATTTAAAAATGGGTAGAGACTATGTAAATTTAATAGAGCTTAAAAGCTTCTCAGCTCTGTCCCATAACATTGTTTTAGCAGCAGACCTCAATATTGGCATTATGTGAAAATCCTCTCCCAAAGGGACAATTTATGCAAAATCTCTGTTAGATGTTACCCTCCAGCTGTCACAGGGATGAGCAGATACCTACCCACACCATGGTACACACATAAAATTACAGGAATTAAATCCCCATGCGCACAGCTGCCTAGCTGCAGAAAAAGACTTCACGGTGCTGGCTGAAATACTGGAATGAGGGCTGTGTCCCATACTGCCTCTCATTCTGAGGCAGGAATTTGCCCTCCAGACCTCTATGAGTTCTCAATGAATTGTTCAGCTTAAGGGCCTGGTACAGAAAAACACTTGAAGCAATGTACAAAGAGGTGTTGGGAAGTCCAGATGCAACCTGCTTATGCCTGAGGAAAAACACTTGTACAACAACAGCTTTCCGGTGTAATACTGGAAAGTGGGTTTATTTTCAGGAACAAAGAACCATGCTGGTAAATGCTGGCATAATATAAATACCTCAAGGACAAAGATTTTTCTTACTATATAGAAAAGGATGAAGGAACAAAAGGCAAGAAGAGCATGCATCCATAAACTGATATCTCTTTTTTACCATATATTTTCTTAGATCCCTCGCAATTTGTTAGTAAGGTGGTAAATTTTAACATTTTTTGCATATTTTTAATACCTCTACATAGCTGTTATGCACTTATGTATGTGAGTATATATATATACACATATATGTGTATATCTACAAATGTATACATACACATCCATAAACTGCGTTACATGTAGAAACACACATATATACCTGCAACTTGCTGTCCTACAGAAGCACCACTTTCATTTGTGTCTCTTCTTTTTGCCTTATGCCTTCTTTATCTCTTTATGGAGTGGGTATAACTTTTCCACACAACGGATGTGATTTTAATATCTTTTACTGAAGTTTCAATCTACAGCCACTGTAATGATTGAAATCAAGTCACACTAAGGGTTTTTCGTGGCACAGTGAGGAGGGGAAATATGGGCAAACTGGGTCTGTTTTTCAACTCCATTGCCGGCACAGACCCACTTTGCAGTTACTAAGGCAGAAGATCTGAGGGACTTTTTTTCCAAATGTAAAAGGAATTTAATGTAATCTTTACCTTTTCAGAAAAGTGTTGAGAGGAGAGCAGAATTTAGAGATGGTCTGCATGTGAACTTGCCCCAGCACAAGCTTCCCACTTGCAAAGCTCTGCAAACTGTCATTAGGTCCCATGATTTATCTGTCCAATTAAGATCTTGTCGTTTATTTGAGACTCTTCCTCAAACCCAGAAGCCAAGCAATTTCCACTAAAGGGACTCCCTGCATGAGGTTCCTTAAGGGTCACAGGGCATGCAAAAAGAAAGTGGAGACTTACCCTGTGTGCTGTTGAAGTTGTATATGAGGAGAAACACATGACAGCCAACCAAGGCAGAGCCACATGTGAAATCAGCTTGGCTTGACTAGCCTTTGTTGGCACGACACCATGTCAGGGTAGACAAACCATGACCTCTGTGTTGCATCCTGCCCTGTCCTAAAGAAGAAAGGCTATGCCACACTGGCCATTGCTGTAGCAGAGCAATGAGCAGGCCCATAGCCAACCCCACCGCTTGGGACAGTCTGAGATCCCAAAGCACTCAGAGAAAACTGAAGTTTGCAATGCTGTAAATCTCCTTTCAGGAAGCAGAAAAGAGGGAATGGGAGCAGGAAAACATTTATCGTACTTTCTTCCTCCTTTTTTTCTTCTGGACTCATGCCAAGCACATCTGGCCAGAGAGAGGGGAAATGCGGTTTTCACAAGACAAAACTTTGAATGGATACAAGCAGTTTCTAAGGAGACCTGCTCTGTAATTGCAGAGGAAATTACAAGCTGAATCATCTGTGGTTTGGGGAGAGAAATCAATGGTATTTTGTAAGTTGAACCCAACTGTGCTGTCTCTTACCAAGAAGGAAACTGGAAAGAAATCAATTCCAAGAACCTTCAACAAAAATCCATCTTCATTCAGGTCTGACAGAACTATTTTGTTCCCCTTCTCTAAAGCAAGAACAAGCACCAGCCTGAAATCCCTAATACTATTGCATAGACAAGCCTTTCCCAGCAAAGATGGACTGATACACTACACTGCCAAACCACTTGCTGCCAAGTCTTGGGAACACACAATGGCCTACACACCTTTCAGGGCTGGCCTGCTGAACCTGCTGGTGTCTCTCCGGGGGGCAGATCCAAAGCAGAATTCACTAATTGTGGTGCATTGCACCACCCACTGAGATGGATTGCTGAAGCAGAACTGTACCCACTGGACCCTGTAACGACAGCAGCAAACTAATTCGGCTTATAACCTAAGTGGTATCTGACTCCTAAATTAGTGCTCTTCATATGATGATGCTTTACACATTTTAACTTTTTTTTTCTTTTAAGATGGGAAAAAATATGAGATCCTGAATACCTACCAGCATTTGTCCTTAATATTGTAGTTTTACTTCACCATATGTCCCTGTGAAATGCTGAACTCACTTATTTAAATCATAAGACATAATAGAGAGACAATATTCTATAGTCTGGTAAGATGAGGGAAACTTTGCTTTTGTGTTTATTCTATGTTTCTTTCTGGTGTTGAGAACTCCAGTCAAACATTGCAATGCTTCATTCTTGCTCTTAATCTTTGGCAGACTTAATCCTGCACACAGTATAATCCTAATCCATCTCACTAGGACTCACCCACCAAACAGACTTGACAAAATCTGTGTCAGAAAGGTTGCATTAGTTACAAAGGTCAGTGTTATTTACTCAAAAGAGAATGACATGGACACAAGCTGAAGTAGGGCTTCTTCAAAACAGAAGTATTCATAATTTATTCTCCACTTCTAACAGTCGACTTTCTTGTACCTGTCTCTTCCCCTCCACCCCTCCTCACTTTCTGCTTCTCTTGTGTATCAATGTTGACCAAAAACACTTGATACTGAAGTCAGTGCTGGTGAGGTTAGTTGCACTCTGGCTCTCCACAGAACACGCTCAAGTACTAATGAACAAGCTCCTGTTTGGAACGTCAATCTTCCGAAGTTTTTATTGCTTTCTCGTATCATCCTGTCAACCTTATTATGTCAAGGGTTTTGATCATGGGGTCTAATTTCCTCATGACTGAAATAAGGCATATATTATGCACCAGTGACAGGAAGTCAAGGAGGTTCCTGGGGATCCTTACTGTAAAAGGACACAAAAATGATGGCCTATAGTTGGGGGGTTTCTCTCTCTGCTTCCCACACAACACACAGCATGATGCCTACCAGGCTTGACCTTTCTCTGTTCAATCCCTCTGTGAACAGTGAACCCTTTTGCAACTTCACAAGAGACAGTTGTTAAAGACATTCTGACTTTACCTTGCTACCTGCTCAGATTATATCAGGTGAACCCTGTCACTTGAAACCCTGTACCAAAACTACTTGCTGTATCTTTCAGAAGCCAAACACAAATGTTTCTGTAAATGTTTGCCTTGGGCTGTCATAGTCCTCTTGAGCCGTGTCTACAACGGGGTATGAGATTTAAATGCCTCAGGATGATGAAGAGAGGAGTGTTGCCTAAGCTTAAACACCAGTACAATGCATGCTCTTGCTTCAAGACATGAATGGAAGAGTAGCCTTTCCTATCAAATGCAAAAAAACCCAAACAACTAACTCTGGAGGACCCAGTCTGTTTGGAGAGACTCAGGGAGGAGAACTGTCCCTGTCTATTCCATTTCCAAGCTACTGGGGGACAAAAGAAAGAAGCACTGTAAGTAGCATCATTTTGGACAAGTTCTCCTGATCCCTCTATTTCTGCGCTTCTGTCTTCTTTTCAATGTAACATTAATTTGGCCCAAATTTAACTGTCAAAAATGTGGTGGGACCTAGGCCGTGCTGTTCAGTAGTGCCCTCAGGTAACAGCAACTTCCTCCCGCCTCCCCTCAATGCCTTTCTTACACTGGGTATATGACACTTTGGAGATACCTCCTATTCTCTACTGACCATACAGAAAGCCTGTGTAATTACTTACACTACAGGCCCGACTTACAATCACAGAATAGCTGTTTGCATCCCCTGGGATGAGGATTTTGGTGCTGCCTTTTTTTTTTTTTTTTTTTTTTGTGAGCAACAGAGGAAACTCATTTCTGGTTGGGGGGGACCTTACCAAAAGCCAAGTGTTTCATGACTAGAAATGAAAACACACATCGGCTGAAAGGACTCTGTGACTCAACTGATAAAAAAATTCCACAATAAAAACTATTTTTGCTTTCAAGTACATAGTTTCCCTTTGTAAATATGGAAATTCTTCCTAGCAAAATGAAGGAGTTACCAAAAATTTGTGGGTTTTACTTTTTCTGTGATTTTCTGGGTTGGGAAGGGTGGGAGGAAGATAGAAGTTTTAGGGAAAAAAAAATTGAAGTGATAAACTCTGATCAACAACATATTTTATTTTTTTTATAAAGAAGGAAAATTGAGGTAAAAATTTCAAAGAAGAGATTGGATGGTGGGTAATAAGTTCTCTATTTAATCTCTGGCAGAATGTCAGGTCACTAAACTAGACTTGGTGTTATAAAAAGCTTGTATGAATACTTTCTTTCAGATTCTTGTAAAAAACTCATTCAGCATGTCTTCTACTTCCAAATATTCAAGCCAGTGAATCTACTGGGGCTATTGCTGAGATGGTGAATTTAGAATTAGTATTGCAGAATAGTAAAAGCAAGTGAATTACAGATTTGTAAATACATATTGGAAGTAGAAACTTGATTTGGTACATTTTACCTGTGTAACAGGGCATAAAAATGACCTGTATGTCCAAACTCTGAATGACACCTGCCTGCAATGAATGACTCATGAGTTCTATAGTCTATTCTGGATAATAAATATATTCAGGAAAATTACAATTTATTGGAGCACAATTCACAAAGAAAGGATGATGAGATGAAATTAATCTAATACAGAATTAAAAATTAATTATTCATGCAATTCTACAGGACAGTGATAACCTCACAAGTAATAACTGTATCAACATCCACGTGGAAGAGAGCTTCCATCTGGTCATTCTTCCATACCTGCAAATATGAGCATACTAAACTGCTTTCAGAATTTAATAGCAACCTGTGGTTTCTATTAAGATTATGGATCTACTTTTTGGCCTGTAGGCATCATTTTTTCCTTAATGGATCAATGGATCTCTAACAATCTTCAAGAGGTCTCTGTTATTCCTTTTCAGAGAAGTTGGAAGTCTAGTTAACTTAAAACTGTTTCACACAAAAATTTGCCTGAGTGTTAATATTCAAGTTAGGAAAAACCTGGGATGATTTATGATTCACATAATTTACCTTGCTCCTGAACCTCTGCAATCCCTGTGGGATGAGTATTTCCAGGATTAGATAGAGAAAACATCATCTTATTAAAATGTTGCCCAAAGCTGCAATGTACATACTATGGAAACAGAAATTAAAATTTTTTTTTTCCCAGAGACTAAGCTGATACTGAATGATTTCATGTCAGGAGCAAAACAGTTCCATTTTCACATCTTCTTATTTTCGTTTGGGGTGTCTCTTTGTCTTTTTTTCCAGGCAGGGGTGAATGGGACCAATCTCCCTGCAGCAAGTGGCTACCATTCATCTGTGTTTACAAACCAAGACTGCTGCACCTCAACCTGTCACTGAACCCCTGATGAAACCTGACTGGCTGCTGCAGGACTTGGAACAGAGTCCAGCTGCAATCCACTAGTGCAGAAAATCCTTTGCGTGGAAAAATCAAGAGCTTATACGAAAAATGCAGAGCTATTATAGCATGACGCTTTTCTGTCTGCATTATTGCGACAATGTTCTTGTAGACTGTGTTTAAAAAGATGCTACAAAAATAAATGCTGATTAGATTTGAATGCTTGATGAAATCAGCATACAATTTAGTTTTTCCACAGGGTGTTCAAGAATATTCATAAGAGCTCTTTAATTATTAAGTAATTACAAATCACTCATTAAAACATTATTCATTTCACCATTTAATCATGCCAAGTCATACATTTTAAACCCTAGGATTTTTCCTTTCTTAGTGCCAGACACATCCAAGCAAAATTAATTGAATGTTTTTAATATTTATGTAGTTAAATGGCTAGTTCAATAAACTGCAGTAGAGTCATAAGATGAAGCCCAAATCACAAGAACTCATGAGTGTATCATGGGGCTCAGGAGGTGGTGCACCGCTTTGCAAAATGCACTTTGCAAAATGACATTTTGTTAAATTAAAAAAATACCCTTGCCGGCACAATTAGATTTGTCTGAGTTCTCCATAGGACTCACCAGGTAGACATTTTCACTTTGCTTTCCTTAGTTCTAAGTACCCCTTTTTGTCTTTGACTTCATCAGTTACTTGCAAGCTCCTATTGCAAGGTACTTTCCCTCACTACCCAAGAAGATAAATGGAAAACCTGGCCCAGGAATGCTTGCTTGAATCATCCAGATGATGGCAAAATGCTTCATCAGTGTTAGGAGGGATGAGGACAGTAGCAAAAATTGAGTTAGCATTTCAGCCATCCCATCATCCAGCACAACCTCAGAGAATGATTACACTGATGTAATCAGGAGCTGCCTTATGTACCGAAGCATTTTCTATGAAATAGATGTCACATATTCGCCTTTATGAGTAAACCAAGGGTATGAGCAAGCTAAGAGTAAGATTGGTTCAAGGGTTTGCCGGGGATCAGGCTCACCTGCTGTTAGGAGAGCAAACATCTAGCATGGCAGCACATGCTTTTCAGATCCCAAGGCCACCTGAGCTGTGGTCCTGCCCAGGAGGGTTGTCAAGGAGCAGAGGGCAGCAGACACAAGACCATTCCAGAGGCTCGCTGACCTGACTACTGGGATAGCTGTGTTCCCTCAGAATCAATTACTTTCCCTGTAATTACCTGAAGGAACGCCAACTATACCAAGACAAATTTATGTTTTATACAAAACCAGGGCCTGTCTGACTGTAATTCCAGTATTTTAATAATGTCCGCAGTGGTTTGTTCAAGGTCACAAGGGAACACGGTGGCAGAGCTGAGGACAAAGTTGAGGAGAATCTCATTTTCATTCTTCAAACTTTTTATCCACCAAGGAATGCAGCTTCCCAAATCAAAGTGAAAGGATGAGTTCAAAGGAAAAGCAACACACTTACCAATTAATCCAAGCATCATTTCTACAAATGGTACTACATCATACTATGAGATGTGGCCTGTTCCTTGACTATATTTTTGGCAGAATTGCTTTCTCTGGAGAGAAAAAAGCATTCTGTGTCCTTGAGGTAGAGTTATGAAGAACCTTATTAGTAATTGAATATAGTTCCTTTTCTTGCCTAGCAGACTCTTTCCGATTCAATAGCTGCAAAAATAGCCACTGTAAGGCTGAGAAAATATCCATCTGCTTTCAAGGTCACAACACAGTGTGGCCACCAGTGTTCAGTCAGTAGGAGAGTAAAGGCTACAAACATGCTGTGCCACAGAAGAACAGGTCAGAAGGGTTGATAACATTACAAATATGCACTTGCAGCAAAACAGAGGTCTGTGACACCAAGAAGTTATAAATGTAATAATCAGAATATAATTAATATTAATCTGTCTTCAACTCAAATGTGTACAAGGATGGTGTAACTGACATGTATGTATTTTGTAACACTCCAGGCACAGCAAGATGCAGTCTATAAGCATTTTGCATAAGTTTGTGGACAACATGACTACCAAAGATGGGTGAAGTTGCAAGCAGGTAGCATTCAACTAACAAAAGTTGCCAGACAGAGAATCAGATAAGCACACAGTACTCCAAATAGCCAGGACAACCTGCACAAAACACAAGAGGGATGAGTGGTAACTCAAAAAGCACGGTAAGTGATACTGGGAGCAGATGAGCTCCTCCTTGTTGAAAGCAGAAAATAGCGTAAAACCATCAGGCATGGGGAAGAAAAAAAATAGAGAAAAGAAAAAAAGACAAGCCCAGTTCAGCTCCGGTTTCTCTCATCAATAAGATTTCAAGCTGATCATCAAAGCTCAGCAAACAGGGACCACCAAAGACCACAATCCTCAGTGTCAGCTGTGAGGCATCAATCTCTGCATCGAGTACTCACAATATGGCTGTTAAAGAGCAACAGTGATGATGTTGAACAATGCTGTGAGAATAAAGGGTGTACTATATGAATGGATCTAGTAAAGTTAAAAGTTTAAAGGTTTAAAACTTCCCTGACCTCTCAGATTTCTAAATGTTTGATAATAATCCCTAATTACCATACTATATATGCGCATTCAGTTTCCATATCTGCAACACAAGTTTTTTACAAATTCCTTTGCAAGACATCCTAGCTGATCCTAAGGAGTGCACACATACCAAGAAAACTTAGGTGCTATAATCAATATTTTTCAAGACAAAAATCTAGGTGAGAATAATTAACGGATTGGGGGGTTCATAGTGTACATATCTTGAGTATCAATACAAACCATACTACAGGCATTTAGGGGATCACTGTTAAGCAATTTAAACTGAAGAAATTGCTTTAGTTAAGTTCCTAATGAATATTTATGCACACCAGAGAAGACTTATCACAGTTAGTAACTCACAATTTGGCATATGTGTGGGCAAGGTCAGCAGAAATGGCAGACTCGAACAGTGAACCTGAGCCTTGCCCCAGAATGAAAACAGTCACCTTTTATCATTCACTGATCCTAAAAGACTTTCTGCAAGTGAGCAAAACTGCACCTGGTTTACAAATGGGCAGCAATGAGGTGCAAGAGGTGGTGTGATTAATTTATGGCCTATTTTTACACTGCAGGACAGTGCAAGGGGCTGGAGAGAGAAACCACAACTCGGCTTCCAGCGCCGCAGCCTTTCAGCCAGGCTGCCTCCTTCCAGAGCATGACAGCACCAATTGTACAGCACCTTTGGGTGTCAAAAGACAGACGAAAAAACCCTGGGACTGGATTTTTCATGGCAGCACTTTTAGGCATCCAAACACCTTTGGAAATGTGACCCACAGGCAGCCAAGCTTTGACAAATTTCCCACATCCTCTAAATGACTGAAGGCCTTCCATTTTCACAAAATAAATTGAGCATTCTTCCTGAGCTTTACATGTTTAGGAGTAATGATTATTAATTCCTGTTAAAAAAGGGAAGGAAGGAAGGAAGGAAGGAATCTGTCTATATACTGTGACCACGAACTAGAATAATTTTATTTACCATTTATATTACAGTGATGTCTATAGCCCATAAGAAGGAAGGAGACTTTGTTATCCTAGGTAGTATCCAGACTGCCAAACATCACTCTTTCTCTGCCAATTTATAATTTAATTTATAACTCAAAAAGAGCATTAGGGCTGATAAAAGATAAAGGTCCTTAAGAAGCTGTGACTTAATTGGCTGTCCTGGTTTCCCATGCTCTCCTGCCATGATGATGACCCTGTTAGGGGATGTCTGGCCTGTTTGTTCATGTGTGGCCAAACACAACCTGGAGACATAGAGAAGGAAGCACCACTCTCTGCAGCAGACACATTTCACTGGACGTTCATTAAATTGTCAACTCTCAAACAACTGGAGAGAAATGTGAGACAACACAGCTGAGAGCGCCACGCCAAACCATCTGAACTTTGTGGTAGCCCCATGCGATGGTTTTATTGCCATCAGTCAATCAAACAGTATGTTTGGCTTAACTTGTGGGTTGTTTTCCCTCAGGCAGTTGATGACATTAGATTGATGTCTTGTTAACACAGCTTTCTGAGCTGTGCAAACAAAAGTTTAGGCCTGATTGGTGTAAGCGGCTACCTCAAAATGCAAGCAAAAGGGGTAAATACAAGTAATTAGGAATTGGGGTTTCTATGTGATGGGATAGTTCAGAACAGCACACCAAAACATATTTTGGAAATAAAAGAAAATTGCAAGTTCTCCTAGAATTTGATTGGTAAAAATACCTCCGAATTGGCACTCTGAACCATCCTTTCACACAAAACTAACAATGTCTGGACCTGTAACTTCACACTTATGCCAAGATTTAATAGTAGAACCAGGAGGCATCAAATAACAGGAAGAAAATTCAAAATAAACAAAAGGAAGTAATTCTTCACAAGAAGAATTCCTTGACAAAGGATGTTATAGATACAGAAAGTGTATATAACTTCCAAGTTATATACCTGAAAAGGTTAGAGAAGTCCACTGAAGGTTAACAAACCGTGGTCAGGCCCAAAAATTTCCTAAATTTAAAGAAAGAGAAGTCTGAGAAAGTATTAGAGGAAAATACTACTACTTCTCTTCCTCTCTTACACTCTGCCCTAAATGTCCAGTTCCAATCAGCATTGGAATCACTATACAGGACTAGAACATTTGATTTGACCTGCCACTTTTGTATTACATTTCATGTTCTTATCAAACATACCAAGATTATTTGGATTTTTTGCTTTTGGAGTTTTTCTGGGTTTTGTCTTCTTCCTTCAACACTCCAGGAGGCAAAAGCATAGCTCTTGATGTGAATATGTAGCTCTCAGAATTTCCAGACTATCTCATATGCAGGCTAGATATCTACTTGCAGGTACATGGTTGAGATTAAAGATCATCCTTGGACCACAGTAAAAAAAAATAATTTTTTTTTTCTGCCAGGTCAGAACTGTGCCTTCCACTATTAAAAGTGCATGTCAGTGTTAAGGCAAATGCCTTAGAATTTGAATAAAAAGCCCACCAGAGTCCACAAACTACATAGATCAAATGCAGCTAATCCTGTATCACCATGCCAAAAGGATGAAAAATTACAGCTCTCTTCACTTTGATCTGGTAGGAAATACATAAAACCCTGCTTTTTTTTTTTTTCTTTTTTTTTTTTTTTTTTTTTATCTTTGAGTTGAAANNTTCTTTTTTTTTTTTTTTATCTACAGCATGAAATCCGTTTCTGTAGCTATGGCTGGCTGTGCTGAAGGGAGAAAAAAAAAGCCAAAAAAAAAAACCAAAAACCCAGAATGCAGGTTAATTCAGCTTCCAAACCACTACAATATACCACAAAGCCCTCAACTACTTTACACACAGCCTTCACCTCAAGAGACTCTAACAATTTTCTTCTTGCTTCTAGGTGATGATTAATACACAGGCTTCAAATACACAAAGGGGTAATAAAACATCCTATGCCGTGAACACATACTGGATGGAATTCATTATTTCTTGAAGGCGTTGAAAGCCCTGCTAGCAGCTCTTTCTGGGAAAGAGTCCTTCTCTTTCTGAAATACTATGTTCTGTTTATGAAGGGACGTCTTATTAAATAAATAAAAAACACAGTAGAAAATACCATTGGACAATTTCATTAAATGTTTAAAAGCCCAGAAATAAAATTCTTGCTCAAAGAAGGTGCTCATTCTCACTGGACAGACCTGTGTTATCACAGAGAAATGTGCCTGCAAAGATGGCTCACTGGAAAAGCAGACAGTGAAAAGAGAAACAATAACCACTTTCAACCACACACAAGAGGGGCCTGACCTGATGCATCTGGGAACTAAACCACCAGGACCTCACATCTCTTTTCTTTTACTGCAAGGAAGCAGATGAACTGCTCTAGTGTAAAAGGGTGAGAAGACAAGTGGGTCTCTCTTAGGCCATGTCTCTAGGGCATTGTTACACTAAGTTATCACAGAAGCATTTTCCACTCTTGCTAAACCTTCTTTACTCATCTGTCACCATGCTGGGTGCCTTAGTGTTCAGAGACTAAGCCCACCTTCACCTGATAGTGAAGAACCATCTATGGTCACAGTCAACTAATTTCAGACCATGAAGATCACTGACAGCATGAAGCACAAAAGGTTGATTTCCTTACCATCTCACAGCTTTAACAGTATCCCCAATGCTGGCAAGACTGTGAATTATTATAAATGAGAGATTGATCACTCAGTCAAAAGCATATCTCACAACTTCAGTTTTCTAGAAGGACCCCTTTCATCTGTGTCTGTTTGTCCCAGCATCACTGTCAGAGCTGATGAGCTGCAGGATGGTAGTGCCTTAGGAGCCCAGCTGGCAAATCACATCTCTGATGTGCCAAATTCAGTATGAACAAAAGGACAGCCTGGGTGAGTTTCACTTACTTAACCCCAGACATCTGCTTATGCAGTCATCTAGGGAGACTCATCCTACTCTCCCTCCCTAGACTCTGGAAAACAATTGGCATGTTTAGGGAGCAATTTCTCTAACCACAGGCAGCTATGCTATGATGAAGCGAATGAATCACACCTAGAAGTTCCCATTTCTCTGCAAAGGCTATGAAGAGAGTAGAGGACAGACAACTGATATGTCAATAGATACCTATATGTAGGAAAATAGCATCATCATCTCTGTTCTTAAGAGCTTTTGCTCACAGGAGAAACAATTTCCTGGCACAAATACTGCCAACAAGATATTTTCCTGTTTAAAGTGTTCATTCAATCAAACGTTATCAAGTAATCTTACTGAGCTAAGGCTACAGACCCAGGTAAAGAAACAAAGTCAGACACTGAGGAAAAAGACAGCCTCTTTCACCCTCTTAGGTGATTGGATAATAGGAAAATCCACTGCATAGATCAGCAGGAAGACAGCAGTGGAAGTAAACCAGCCAACCTGCTCCAGTTGAGACATCAAAGTGCTGAGCAAAGTGCACTCCAGCTGCTTGGATATATTTGAGACATGAGGACAGCTGAGCCTTGAGCATCACCATCAAGGCAGAAGTCTTTGACATGAGGCAGGAGACAAATTCTTTGTCCTTACAAATTCATGCCTTGGAAGAGGCTAAACTGACCCTTTTATAAAGCCGCAATGCTGTTTGCTGTGGCTAAAGGCAGCTTTTTGATATCTCCTGAGCGGCTTAAACAACCTGAGATTTCTGCAGGGACAAAATGTTTTGCATTTTCATTCAAAATAGCACAGAGAATACCTGCCATCCAACACCCCCATCTCAGTCTGAATCACAACCCGTGTTTTTTCTTTGCTACCAATTTTCCTTCAAGCTCCTCATTTGCGTGTTTAACTAGTAATACAAATCACCTTGAGGACACAGCAGTTTTGCTTTCCCTGTGTAAAGTATCCACATATTGAATGAAAAAAACATTGTTCATCTATGGAGAAAAGGAAGGTGATCAACAGGATCAGTCTTTGAGTGAAAAGAAGATGTCCTCATTATTTCAGACCTATGTTCCTGTAATCAGCAGCTCACACTTCAGCTGAGCGAAAGCAGCACCAAGACTGATAGCAGAAACACTCAGGTTCAGACGGTGTGCTTATAGATTTAGTCAAAATATGCTTGTTAGTGTACAATTAGTCAGCTCTGTATACACACCAATGGCAGCTGAAAAGATGTGTGGTGCTTTGAGTTTCAGGAGCCCTCTCCACAGGAAACAATATTTTATTATAATGTAGATTTCTGCATTATTTGTAAAAGTCCTCAATGTAGGGCAGATGTTTTCATCACTCACTACCATATCTAAGAAAAAGAGAGGGTAGAAAGAACTTTGAGAATAAGTCTTTTAATAGATGAACCAAGGAATTATTAATTCTCTGCTTCTCATGCAGCATATAAAGTATATATAATTTCCAGGAGGGGCTTGTTGATGGTGCAGCTCAGCAAGAAACATTCTTCATTTGATTGAAGCAATGACATAAAGCATGTGAGACCACAATGGGCCACTCTGGTAGGGCAAAACACTGGGGTCCCCAGAAAAAGTATGGGAAGAAAGAAAGGATGAGGGAAGGCTCAGGCAGTATTTTCCTTTACTCATATTGCCCAGAGAAGCTATAGATGCCCATCCCTGGCAGTGTTCAAGGGCAGGTTGGACAGGGTTTTGAGCAATCTGGTCTAGTGGGAAAAGTTCCTCATGGCAGTGGTGTTGGAATAAGATGATCTTTAAGGTCCCTTCTGACTCAAACCATTCTATGATTCCATGTTAATTTCAGGCCAGAGACTTTGTTCAAAGAGAGCCTTCAACATGCAGGCCTCCCTTATTCTGTCCAAAATAAGCTGTGTAAGCTCTTCCACTGCCAAGGGCTATTTTTTTCCCTTCTTCACATGGGAAAACATATCTGGAGTCTACTACTACTTACAAGTCTTTCTCTATTCCATTCATTTCATTTAGTGTGTCTACAAAAGAAGGAAGTTAGTGAGTAAGTATTATGGAAGTCTGAGGGAAGATGTGGGAAAGATGTATTTTTTTTCCTGTGTTTATTTATCTAGAAGGCAGCTGGTCCCATTAGAAAGAGCCAACTTGTAGGGAGTTGCCTTTTTGTTCCAGTTTTGTTTTTCTTTTTAATTGAGAGAGGAGCTGTTTGCTTGTTTGTTTGTTTGTTTTTGCTTTGTTTTTGTTTTGTTTGGTTTTTTTTTCTTTTTGACACATTACTTTGTAGCATGGTTTCAGGGCTGAAAACATCATGCAAGCTAGGTTCCAAGACTTGAAGTTAAAGTGATACACAGTGACAATCAAGTAAGCCTCTTTTCAAGTCTTCTGAATTAAAACAGGATATTATCAACATAACATGAAATAGGGAGAGCTTATTTCAGTGCAGCTTTTTTGCAGATTCTTTGCATCTGAAAGCATAAGTCAGATACAGATTTGATACGAATCAATACATCCCAAAATACATAATAAAAACAAAAAGTTGTGATTCTACAGAGTCATGAAAAGGATGATTGCTGCTTATAAAAGTCCTCTCGCTGACATAAATTTGTTTACGCTGCTTATACAAAAGTTGAGGTATGTCGTGTCAACCCAGCTGTTTCAAGACAAGGAGTGGGAATCAGATGCATACCCCCAGAATTGTACTTGCAGAGGAGGTGGTGAGCAGTAATGTGAGCAACAGCATGCATGTACTGTATCAGCTCATCAAGATCTGTGCTTCAGGCTTTGGAGAGAGATAAAAAAGTGAAACCACAAAAGGAAAAATAAATCTCTGGAGTTTTTCTAAAAGGCTGTTCACTGTGTACTTTTGTTTTATTAGGCCTTTCACTGTGTGTTTTTGTTACAGACAAAACAATGAGTCATCTTTAAAAGCTGCTAATTGATTGGGTTGGGATCATGTGACCCATCAGCATCCTTTCAATATATTTCATCGTGAGCAAAGTGAGCAAACAGAGAAAAGAGGTAGTTGCAATAGAGGTAACAGGACAATCTAGAGAGACACCCTATTTAAGCAGTCACCTTAAAATGCCCTTCTCTTTAATGTTCCATTTCTGTACTATGTATTCACAAGGCTTTGGTATTCCCTTAAAGAGGGTTGTTCAGTACGGAAGAAAAGGCTAGTCTAGACAGATAAATTGAATAAAAACAATGGAAGCATAGAATAGATAAAGTACAGTTCAGCCTAACCTGTCACAGGATTCTGTTGCCCTTTGCCAATTTTTTTCATTTAGACTGAAATTTTCTATTCTGTGTGTCTGCTTCAGGCAGAGATTTTTTTGTTTGTTTTATCTATCTAGATATATATAGAGAGATAGATACACATACCAAATTTCATTGAAAATATATCACCAGTTTCTGTGAAGGGGGCTAGGCAAAACATGCTGATTTCTCTGCATTATTCCCCAAAACACCTTCTGTGTCGCTTTGCTGTGGGTGTTCAGATTTGACAGCGAGACTTCATCTTGCTCAAGGACTTGCCCAGTGCTGTTAAGAAAACAAAAAATCATGTCTACATGGGGCTAGGTTATGAGGATTTGATAAACTACCATGTGTGCAGGCTTTATAGAGGCTTGCTAGCGCTTTATGTGCCTTGGCTGTGCCCCAATCCAGGGCTCAGAGAGACTTTTTCTACCATTTCAGCCATAGCCAGAAATTGAACTGAAACTGGGAGGAGGCTTTCTCTAGCATTCTTCCTACCTATGATGGCCAGGTACCAGAGGGGAGAATGCCAGCAAGAATCTGGGCCCAACCTGAAGGGAAAGAGCATGGAATGTCACCTAGAAAGAAAAACCTTGAGAAAGATGAGGACAGTTATGGCAATTAATCTAAAAATTGGTTATAGAATGAAAGGGAACAGTGGGTACAAAGCAAAAGGCTTCTGGAAAGTAAAACAAAAAATATTTCAACAGAGCCATTCCCATCTTTTCCAAAAAAAATTCTCCTTTTTTTTTTTTTTTGAGATATAGACAAGATTGAAAATTAGTGTGTCCTTTTTTTCCCCAAACCATGAATTCTCATAGAATAGGAAATGCAGCTTTCACTATGCTCTAGTCAATTCTTGTAGAACATTTAGTGCTCCCCCAGCTCTCCCGCTGCTCTCAAGTCCCTCACAACCCACAGAAGATGAGAAAAGAGTATTCTCTCTCTATTAAATATCAAAAAATGGGGTAGAGAGGGGATTAAGATACCCATTAACTGGGAGTTTCTCATTTGTAACATCCTGTGATCCAGCACTTTTACCTTCAAAGCACAGTTGCTGATATTCACCTGCAGCTGTGATTGCTCAGCTTTAGAAAAATCAGACCTGAGGTTCAAGACAGACACTCATAAAACAAGAACTACACAACAAAGCAGCATTTCAGTGTCCTGCCTAGAGACACTAAGAAGGTGGAACCCTGCCTCATCCTCTGCACAGGGAGCTTGAGATAGACATTCCATTTTGGGTGGTGTCACCCTCATTACTGATGGAAGACACAGTATTTATGGTCTCACAAGGGGTCCTTGTGGTATTTCATGGTTGGTCGGCAATAAGCACAGTTGGCCCTATGATTAATTTCTCCGGCGTGCCTGTGTGACAGTTGGATTGGGAGCTGGCTTCTTGCTCCCTATTTATGTGCCCAGCACGAAAGTGGCTCGAATGCACCATGACCTAGAGGTGCTTCCAGAGTCAAGGCTGATCTACTAATATATAAAGATAGATCTCTCTGAAATTCTGGGTGACACCTTCCAGGCAGATAAATTCATTACTTTATACTGCATTGCAAAACCACCTCATCCACTAAACCAAAGAACAAATTCTAAATTATCAAATAAAGTGTGACAGCTCTGTTAACACAAGAATGCATTGTTATCTCAGCTGAATAAACTGAGAGTCAAATGTACTGGCTGAGGAAAATATTTGGAAAGGCATTCTGTCTCATGATACAACCCAACAGAAACCCTGACATATCCTAGTTGCAAAATTTGGAGGAGCAAAAGACCCAACCATACAGCAGGATGCAATGAGACAATTTGCTCTCTAAAGATGAAAGAATTTAAATGTACAAAGTAAATTTCATTGCTGGACTAGAAAGTGTTTCACTTGCTGTATGGGAAAGGTATTGATCCAAACAGTGTTATAGTCTAACTTCTTTGGAATGCATTAGAAGTTCAGTGCCAAGTCTTAGGCTGAGTTAACTGGTGCAGTTAGACCCTGAATATTTACTTTTGTTTTGGCCTTCAGTGTTGCTTTAAACAGAAGGAAGGAGCATGTTTACCTTCGATAGACCTTCTATCCTCCTGAGATTATTGGATTAGGTCCTAAGATTATTGGAATTTGAATAAACCATGTCATGCTCAGAGTGAAAGTGTGCAAATACAATTTCACTGTTTGAATTCAAAGCATCTTTGAAAATTAAGGAAGAATTAGAACTCCTCACTCAACAGCATGAGAATTAGAGATGCTGAGAAGCAGTAGTCAATAGGCCAGGGCTCTCTGTCTAAACTGAAGAAGAGCCAGGAGGCACCTGGAAACAAGCTTCAGAGCATTTGATGGTAAATACAGCTGTATAGAACTTCTGCAATGAAAGCCCAAAAGAAGCAGGTAACTCAGCAGAATTCTGAATTTCTTATAGCCACCATACTTGGTCAACACACTCCAAAACATCCGCCTGGGTTCAGAGACTGTCTCACAACTTTGGGTTGTGGCTTGAGTAAAACAGGGCTGAGTTTCAGTTGAACAGTCCTATTTATAGTTTCCAGCAGACACCAGGCCAAACTGTGGGTTTGCATGGTTTCCGTCTGAAAGACAGCAAAAATTGGCCATTTCAGCTGATTTTTTGCTTTGGGTTTTTGGTGCGGAGAAAAGAGAAGACGGAGGAAATTTCATTCAAAAATTGAAGGGATGAGCAAAAATAAGAGTCTACGAACCTCACCACTCAGAACTAGAGAAGGTTGACAGAGAGCCCTGGGAACAGAAACCACGGTGATTTTCCTGTCTCCCATGGTAAGCAGAGACTATGTGGTAAGTGATAGTGCTGTAGGAAAACGTCTGAGTGGAGCTATACAAACAAGAGGTGGATTGAATGGACAAAAAGCCAAATGATCGCTGCTGGATGGATCCTGTCCTCCTACAATAAGAACTTCTGATCTAAAAGCAGCAGCTCATGTGTTAGCAGCAAAAACCTTTACAGCCTGCACCTCTCAGCTGTGAAACCCCAAAGCACACCAAGAGGAAGCCATGTGGTCTTCTCAGTGGTTGGAATAAAAATATGGGAAGCCTGGAGATACTGAGCCACTGACTCAGAGTGTGACTGTAAGGAAGTCACTCCACCTTCTTGTGCTTCAGTCCTACTAGTCCAAATTAGCTTAAAATGCAGGAGTCACTTAAAAAAACATCCACTCTGACTAACCTGTTTGTAGTAACCATACAAGTGATGTCTCTGTAAGCTTTCTTGGCATATGGAGCACCTTCCCCAAAAGATAGTCACCCTAGATAGTTCAGGGTCATGATACTGGAAAGGGAGCTTACTTTAAAGGAAATTAGAAAATGCCAGTGGAGGCAAAACTGGCCTACAAGTCTAGATGCCATCTTCCAAAAAGACATCTGGAATCACTGTCGTTTTATTTGTTGCTCATTTTCACAGGATTATTTTGTATCTCATCATCATTTTCAAAGGGATGAAACAAAACAAACCAGAATGAAAAATTACTGAAATGTACTTGCTAAAATGGAAGAAGACATCAAGATATACCTTTTTTCCTTTCCTACAACTGGATGGAAAGTCAGTGAAGCTGAATTATATTATCATGCATTTATCTTACTTTTCAGTACTGAAAGGTACATAGCAATTTGGCAAGCATTAAAAAGACCTCAGTAAAACTAAAGTGAAAAAAGTTCAGTAAAATGGTGTTATTCACACAGTATAATGACATGAACAGAAAGTACATTAAAAGTGTCAAGCCTGTTCTCTTCTGATCCCAGCAGTATTCTCCCAAAGCCTTTGCTCCATCTCCCAGGTAATACACAAAGAAAAGGGGGCAAACACAAAAGTTGTATCTATAACAGAAAATGAAATGCAGGCTGACATCACCATGACCTTCTGCACTGGCTTTAGCTGAAGAGGAGCTCAGACACAGAACATGACTTTTAGTGAGCTAAGGAACAGCCAAGCTATGGGTATATGCTCTATCATGGCCTTTCTGTTCCATCCAGCTATTACAAAAAAATCATTTCACTATACCAAAGCACAAGAATATTCCTGGTCACACACAAACTTGGGAAAGCAGCCAAGTCAGAGCTCTCTCCTGACATTGACAGAACTAGATGTGCAGGTTTAGGTGACTAACTCCCACCCTTTGCAGTGACTGAACAACTTGGAGGGCAGAAGTCTTCCAGGAAAGCCTCTGGGGACTGTCCACGCTCCCAGAGCCATGCTGCAGTGCACCATCTCAAGCAGACTCACCATCTTGTTTCTCCAACATTTTCACCTTGACTTTCACATCTTCTCCCATCTGCAAGAAAATAGAAACCTCTTTTTCCCTTTCTCTTGAACACCTGCCCCTCTGGACTTACCATTCCGTTCTTAGGATCAGCTAACCAGGATGATGTTTACATGGAGAGAGACAAGTAAGACATATCCCACAACAGTGCTTGTATCGCATTGTGACCTCAGAAATTCTGAAACAGTTTTCAATCATCCTTCTTTTTTGCAGAGCACAAGACTCCCATGTTGCTTATGCTGGCATTAATGCAGCTTTTAGCTGCCTGAGAAGCACAAAGTGCATGTACACAGTAGCAAATCAGATCCCACATATTTATTTAGTAGATTAAATATCTTATATTAGTTAAAAAGACACAAATATCAAGGGGGAAAAGGACTGCACAGTATAGCTCTCAGAAATAGTCAGATTCCAATTACTGTAATTATATCTTTCAAAGGTAAGGTATGAAAATTATCACTTAAACGAGAGAACAAGGAAAGCAGAGAGAACACTACCTTATTTCTCATCTTATCTTTGTCTCTGTGCCATTGTACTGAATTGCAATGATTACATTTTGTTAAAGTCTTTTCATTTTTCTCACTGTTCTCTTGAGGATGTAAGGCTGGGTGAACAAAGCAAGGTTATCAACCAAAATTCAATTTCACAAACTCCTAAAGGGAAGTATTTATGAAAATGCAGACTTCAGAAAGAACAGATTCCTGTCTAACTTTCCTTTATGAGTTTGATAAGCGTATGGACAAAAGCAGATGCTTCAGTGTTGGGTTTCTTCTTGGTTGGGGGCATGGGTATGTATTAAGGGCATAAAATTAAGGGCATAAAATCACCTCCCACAGAAGACATTTTTGTTTGTCAAAACATGCCTTCTTCTCCAGGTTTCTCTCCTTTCTGCCTTCCTGAAACCTCCCCATCTTCATCCTCTTGAGCAACTAGAGGTGGCTTTAGCTCTCATCAAGCCATTGCTGCAATTGCGTCTCACAGGCAGGAGGTTCCTGCACTGGCTGTCGCTGAGCTCCCCACCAGCTCCCGCTTTCTTACCAACTGGATGGCATATCCTGGACCATGAGTTACACTTCATTTAACCTTGTCCCATTTAATGGTGTGTCTATCAGTGAAAGCAATACTTTTCTCTTTGTCTTTTTTTGAACATCGATGGCACCAAAATAATGCAGGATTTTTTGTGGGTTTTTTTCCAGCAAACTCAGATCCTCAATACGATACAAGGCCTTTATCCTTCTCAACAGTCCAGAAAACTGCAGACTTAACCCCATGAAGTGCAGAGCACTGACTACATTTCATGTCCATGGTGCATGAAGCAATCTCAGAGTGCAGGAGCTGGGCACAACCTGGAGATACTTTCCCTGTAGCAGAGCAAACCAGAACAGTATCTTGCTAAAGAAAATTACAGGCAGACTTTCTGTCATTTTCTCTTTTGCTGTCAGGTCAGAGAACTCTTAGAAGAGGAGGAAGCTAAGGGATGTGAGCATCCCCTCTGCTCTGCAGAGCATTTTCCATCCATCTGATGTCCCCTGCAATCACTACCAGGCCAGGCCAGTGGGGATCCTTGGGATGGTACCTTACCCCCCCTTGTGACTGGGCAAAGACCTGAGGGTGAAGGAAAGGAGAGAGCAAGGGCAGGCAAGCAGGACTCTGTATGGGAGGAAAGAAGTTATCTGCCACTGTATGTGGGTGAGTAGGGAAAGCACGGTCAGCGATACCACTAGCAGAAACACCCAGATTTTATATGTATGCTCCCAAACCCTTAAATGACTTCTGGGGATTCATAACTACACATAACCGATCATGGAAATAGGACTGAACTTAGAACAAACAGATCAAGGAAGATCTTTCGTTGTGAGAAACCTCCTCTACTGTATCATTCATATTTCTTTTCCTCTAGTGAAAGCCCTGCATAGAAAACACATGTTGGGGTGAGACAGCTATATGGATCCAGTTTCTTAATGCAGATAATTCACAGAACTAGCAAGGAACAAGACATAAGGAGGGTTATCAACATTGCTTCAAACTTTGATGGAACAATTTGATAACTGATTTTCAGCCTCTATTTGAAGTAGAAATTAGTAGTCATGAATGCTATATTTCAAGGTAACCCTGTTTAAATGAAACAAGGCAGTACTAAACTGTCTCTGGAACTTGCTAAATTAATGGCAGAAGTCTTTAGCAAAGCCTTTTTCCCTCATTCTAAACTGTGATAAGGGAGGAATTAGTGTCTTTAAAACAAAAATGCAATTTAAAAATTCAAAGTGTTGAAACTCATACAGAGCACTTAGCTTCTCCAGCAATGCCAAACAACTCCTACGCACACCAGCTCAGGGTAATATGGGTCAGAAATGAAAAAATGCAGATAGAAACTCAGTTATAAACTATAGACATAATGTTAGTAAAAACAACTTGTAAAAAACCAAGCAAAATTATACATGTGATGGCTGGAATTCCGAGCAGACAAGAACCAGATGAGAAAGCAAGTGCATATTTTGAACTGCCATTTGAACAACTTCAGCATGGATGCAGTAGATTCTTGTTTTAAGTCTTGAAATAAAGGATGTCTTTTTTTCTGACAAGCTGTATTTTGGCACAGCAAGGAATGATGATCCCAACATGGAAATCTTAAAGGAAAAATTTCTGCTTGTTTTTTGCTTGGACTCAGACTTAAGGATAATACAGCTACCTTCCAGCCTCAGTCTTCAAATCTCTTCATATAGACATATGCACACAGAGTGTATCTAAAGCTCTCCATCTAGTGGCAGTTTCACAGAATCATAGAATCACACATTCATTTGGGTTGGAAGGGACCTTTAAAGGCCATCTAATGCACCCACGCTGCAGTGACCAGGGACATCTTCCACTATTTTAGGCTTCTCAGAACCCCATCCAATATGACCTTGAATGTTTTCAGGGATAAGGTATGTACCACCTTTCTGGACAACCTGTGACAATGTCTCACTGTAAAAAAACTTCTTCCTTACATCTAACCTAAACTGACTCTCTTTTAGTTTAAAACAATGTTGTAAAGAGCCATGTCGTGTTGATCATTTGGTCAAAGCTCAATCAGATTGTTACTGTGCACTGTATAAGTACTGCATGTGCACATAAAATTATAAAGCAGCACGACTAATGCAAAGCCAGTCTCAGACCACTGCCCAGCACTGTCTTTGCTGACTGTCTCCTAGCTGGACTGCACGCAGCCATAGTAATTCCTTGTTTCCAGTAATAATTACAAGAGAAAAAAGCCTGAAGATTCATAAGAGCATTCTTGCCCTAAGTCTTTCCTTTGAGATAAACAATCCTTGTTATCATGTTAGCCTTTAGAATCCTTGTTAATGTAGATGTTCAAACCTTGGAATTGGTGCAGGTGAGATAATGGGACATGGACCAAAGTAAGGATGAGAGGAACACCAAAGATCCTAGCATCTCTGTGAACTTGTGTCCCTAAAAAACACCATTACAAGGAGCAAAGAGAAGGTAGGGGAAAGAAGAAGGAAGGGTACAGGGAAAGAAAGAAATAAATATTTCTCATCCAGAGTCTTCTATACGCTCATCTATAAACCAAACAGAACCTCTGTGTGGTACCACTGTGGTCACTGAGCAGGTAAACACTAGGTCTAGGGACATACCCGAGCGTAGGATCAACACTGATCCTTCATCTCTGTTTCCAAAGTGGATTTTTACATAATTGGACGTTAGCTCTGAATCAGTGACCAAGTTAAGAGTGTCTCCCACTCCCTCTCTGGCGAAAACCAGGTCTTCCCTGTGGATGCCTGACAAGTATGGGCATGAGCATTACTCTTCACTCTTTCTCTCCACTAGTGAGACTGGTGGGACTTGGTGGGAGACAGGCCCAAACAACAGGAGAAGTTCACTGCAAAACCATCTGCAGTTTTTCAGGATTTTAGCCAGATTATATGCATCTGATTGTTGGCTGTCTTGCAGATTTTCCAGCTGTTTTCTAAACTCTGTTGCCTTATGCTTTTTCACATACTCTCATATTACCTTTACATGCCCCATCACTATCTTGATGCGTGACTGGCTGAGAATGAAATGAAAACTCTTGTATCTGTCAAGGAACACAACAGAGCCCCATTTCTGACTCCACCTGGGGCAGAGTAAGCAATAATTGACAAGTATAGCAGAGGAGAATTGCTACTGGTGGCATCTACCTACCTGAGATCTTCTAAAAGTATGGTGTCAAAACTTAATATAGTCAGTGGAGGAATAGCACTCTGGAAAGCAATTCTGCTGGTGTGCCTTTACTGGCTAACCCAGGAGATGAGAAACCTCCCTCAGGGGTTTCACTGCCTTGCTTCTGCCTTTGTATTTTTGTTTATCAACCCTAAAGACAAAATGGATTCCTTGGTGCCTACATTTGAGCAGAGGAATGCCATCCTAGACAGCAGGGACCTTGATCAAC
The DNA here is from genome assembly GCA_013396755.1 of Sclerurus mexicanus. NCBI lineage: Eukaryota > Metazoa > Chordata > Aves > Passeriformes > Furnariidae > Sclerurus > Sclerurus mexicanus. Next base: position 120,666 of record VWZF01001082.1, read on the forward strand.
ATACTCAGAAAAGCTGCCTGCATGACAGACAGGCAGATTTCTCAGCACAACTTTTTTTATTAAGCTCTTTATTTTAAGATGAACGAAATCATTCAACATATTGAATCTTTTGAAATCTTTGTTTTGAAACTATATAGTAACTATTTTTCCTTTGCATAAAAATAATAGTTTGGTAATAGCCTAAAAAATATACACCCCCATACAACTTAAGAATGATAAAGAAGCAGTAAAATTTCAAGTATTATTACTGAATGGAAGAAACATAAATATTGGAGGCAATGTCATAGAATAATTGAATCATTAAGGTTGGAAAAGACCTCCAAGATCATCAAGTCCAACCTTTGATCAAACACCACCATGGCAACTAATCCATAGCACTAAGTGCCACGTCCAGTTGTTTCTTGAAGACCAGGGATGGTGACTCCACCACCTCACTGGGCAGTCATTCCAGTGGGTGACCCTCCTTTCAATGAAGAAATTCTCCCTAATGTCCAACATGAACCTCCACTGGTGAAGCTTGAGGCCATTTCCTTCTGTCCTGTCAACAGTATCAATCCAATGCTGTTTGTTTGTTCTTACCACAACACAACTAGTGAACAACAAACCAGATTATAAACAGAACAAGAAAAAAAATCCATGCAGGTTATTTCAACATTAAACAGTTTGCCCCTTCTGCCCTCTCTCTCTCTCTCCAGGAAAACAACTGCTTCTGAGGCTGTAACATTTCGATATTCGGGAAAAGCATTACAAGTTGCCCTCAGAGAACTGTGCAGAAGTGCATAAACAGGGCATGATTCAGTAGATGAAGGTGATTCATTTTCTTGCCATCCATCTCTCCTATCTTAAGTGTTTGAGTTTTAAATGATTATGTAGCTTGATATTTCCACCCTGATGACAGACTTCTGAGAACTATCTCTTCTTTGGGGCAGTGTCCCACCCTTCCCCGCACACATGCCATCTTTCCCTTTGAGTTATGAACTTGTGTACAAGGAGAAGATAGCTGCTGGGACTCACACAAAATGCATCTTGGCTGCCTTTTGACCTGCTTCTGCTCTCTTTAAACTCAACAGAAAAAATCCCCTTAATTCTATATGAGCGGGAACTAACTTGCTGACCTCTTCCATGAGCATCTCTTGGGTGGCCTTTTTTCTTTGTTGACTCTGATGAGAGTGTTCCCTGGTCATCTTCAGCACTAGGACCTATGGCAGCATCCTTCAGTTTTGGTCTTCCAGTATGCAAGGGGTCACAACACAACTTCTTTAACAATACACAAATTAAAAATTAAAAAGTTTGGAGAGGGGGAAAAAAAAAGAACATGAAAAGAAGGGAAGGACAGACGGTCTTCAGTCAATATTGAATATCTATTACTTTGCTTCTCTTCATTGTTTTATTTTACTTTCTTAGTCAAGAGTTTTTCTATATGTATACTGTTCATTTCCTGGTTTTTTACCTTTAAAGGGTGAGATTTTAATTCCAGCTATGAATTAGTTGGTCTTTTTCTTTAAAACACTTGAAAAGGGAAGTGACAAGAGCATTTGTGTTATTGTATATATTACAAACTACTAAGAAGGAAAAAAAACATGCCTGGAAACCTAAAAGGGAAAGGAAGATGTATAACCATGCCTAATTAGCAAAACAGTAGAGTAACAAAAGGAATCAGGTAAAGTTTTCAACTGGCAGAGGACTTGCCTCATTAGAAGTCACAAACATAGGAAAAACAAGGAAGATCCTTGGGATCCAGGTTCATTGGAAATTCAACTTCCAAAATTTGTATGCCAGCCTTCAGTTTTAAATGCAGTGGTTCCTTCCACTAAATGCAAACCACATGAAAACTCCCAACTGGTTTTGCACATGGTAAATTATTAATGTGTAGAAGCACAGAAATCTCACTTTGTGAGTCTGACTCAACCTGCCAAAAGATAAAGAATTTTTGCGGAAAGCAAGCAATTGAAAATTATAATTGTAAATGAAAACAGCTCATGCTTCTAAAAGTAAAAGATAAACATTAACCAAGTGGCCCCTTGAAGCAGATAAACAGAACGTTACTGAGTCAGAGCATATTATAGCCAAAACCTGCCTGATGTTTTACTGGCATCAAATAAGAAGTCCAAGTGCCCACCCCTGAAATCCTTGTATGGTGCTTCTAATACTGGCTGCATATATAGAACCTGTAAATACACCTGGGGAATGGTAATGTCCCATGAGGGATAGCACTGCAAAAATTAATATGAGAGAAAGAATTGAGTATAGTAAGAAATTATGGACATTTTTCATACTGGGAATCTCACCTCTGTGAAACACAAAATGGGCAATTAAAAATATTTATTGAAGTACCTCCCTTTGGATATCGAAACATGAAGGGTTCATTATGCAATGCTGTAAATGCAGCAAGAGAGGACAATTTAAAGTAACTAAAAAAATTAATTTTGACACAAATGCAAGATTGTTCCCCGACTGGATAATAGTTATGCACAAGGGAGGGAGAAAAAAAAGCCTTTTCTAATTGTAGTTGAATCTTGATTTGAAAATTAAAAGCAAACAGAATAATGGGCACAACTTACATGCAGAGCCATCCAATAATGCAGTGGAGAGTTTAGCAGAGCTCCCTGAGCTTGGCCCATTTGGTTAAAACTTGGTGCTAATAACATCAAGGTCTTGAGCTCAATCCCCTGTATAAGCCATTCACTTAAGAGTTGGACTCAATGATCCTTGTGGGTCCCTTCCACCTCAAAATATTCTGTGATTCTTAGTTAAAAAAAACAAAACAAAAAAAAAACAAACAAACAAACAAAAAAAAAACTAAAGAGAAAGAAATAGAAGAGAATTTGTCTTAAGCTTTTGCCATATGGGTTTTAAGCACATTACAGAAAACGCCACTGGAAACAAAAAAATAAGGAGCAGTTACTCTCCCTCACAGCACATTTTCCAAGTCATTGAGACCCTGAATCTGCCCTTACCTTCTATTGTTTCACCATGACAGTGACAATCCATCATTTCCACAGCTTCCCAGGTACTACCTTGACCCTGGGAACCAAATACCACATGAACTTTGTGTTGAAATCAAGAAGTCTTTTGAGTGCAAGCTTCAGAGCAAGCTTCTTCAAGAGGCAACAAAGTCACATGTTCATTCAAATTACGAGAAGGCTACCTGCCCCTGTCATAGGGGAAAACTGGTTTCTTTAGGCTATGGGGAGAAATAACAATCACTAGAAGTTACAAATACTTTTTCTTGAGGAAATATGAACAACTGAGTAGAACTGGCTTTTTTTTCACCCTCCATACAGTAAGTGCACATTTTTTCTGAACCAGTAAAAGTGCATTTTAACTGGATGAGTAAATAAAAACAAAACAAGTCCAAATTTTTAAAGGAACAGCTCAGTATGAAGATGACTTCAGTCGCTTAAATACAAAGTTCAGTGATATTATAGACTCCCTACACATGTAACTGACACATCTGCACATGTCTGGCAGCTATGTCAGAGGATTTATGGGACATTTGTAACTTTCTGGAGCCACAACTGGATGACAAGCACGGTACTCTAAAATGATATCTGGTGTCTATGTCTAGACAACTAATCTCACACTAGATTCTCTATAGATAACTTTAGTCAATTCCCTATAACAGACTAAAGGAGTTGATGAAATCAGCTGCTGCTAAAAATCTGTCTACATACAAAGGATTACAAAATGAAAGGAAGTTTTATAATTTGGTAGTGCAGCATCTTAGCTTTCATGTTCTTTTATTTTCCTCAGAGTTGCCTTACTCACAAAAGGTATTCATTGATTTCAGCATGCTGAGGAGCAAGCCCTCAGTATGGCTGTGCGTGTTTTGTGCTTCACATCATTTTGTAGACAGATAGGCAGCAAAAAAACAGAGTGTATTTTGCCTAAGGAGGGTGGAAAGGGAATGCAACAATCCTGCAAGTTTTAGTTGTATGAGGTGAAGATTTCCTGATTGAAGAGGGCTTTGAGTTCTCCATTTGTGGGTACTTACAATGCATGCAAATGCTCCATTCACTGATAGCCTGATGTTTCCAAACTTTACTCATTCTGCCTGCCTCAGCATTGTGCATTACCCTTTTGACTCTCTGAAGAGCGTTTGAATAGAATGAAACAACTTTGTTCCTCTTGTGATCACAGTTCTCCTGATAAAACACACTATTTCATGTGGTGGTAAGCTACTGCAATCTTTTAAAAGACACACACAGACACACAGGGGAAAAAAAAAAAAAAAAAAAAGAAAACAAAACACCAGACCAAAAACCAAAAAACCCAACAAAAAAACTCAACAACAAAATGACAACAATAACTTAAAATATGGGAATGGGGAATTTTACTGTTTCCCCTCTCTGCCTTGATTCAGCAAATGACTTCCTAGTTTTCACTGTAACCTCTCTGTATCCTAGTCAAATTTGGATGATAATTAAGAGTGGAATAATACATCCAATGGTTCATCAACAATTTGGTTACAATACAAATATTTATAGAAAATTGCTAAATATTTGCAATCTGCTTTTCTGTTTGTATCTTGAAAGGGTTTTCAACAGTCGCTTCCCCAAAAATACATATTCCATTACAGTTTTATTAACCAGGAAGGTTTTGTTTTCTGAAAGCTTATTTTTCAGTTGTTCTTAGTTTTTCTCTCTTATCTCAGTCACTTCCAAGGATCTGAATCTTTTCCTATGCCAACCTTCCTCTGAAAAGTGAGGGGAAGCTGTGAGTGGAATGACAGAAAGAGGAAAGAGAAGGAATATAATGAAGTGCCCATGAAATGTTTACAAGCATTGTCCCTCCAAGCAATTTCCCAGGTGAATTTGGCAAATTATATGCTATAAAGAATTACTTTTATTACAGTAACTTACAAAGGCACAGAGCAAAGTCGAGAGCCTGATGGTGCAAGACACTGGTAAAAATAACAGAGTGAAATCTTTTCCTGACCCCAAGAGCTATGACCCTGCTGGGAAAGAGAGTGAGCTCTCTAATTCAAGGAAACAGTTGGCTTTTAAACATTCTGCATTAAAAGTGGGTGGGAATTGCTTTCTAGAGAAGAAAAGTTTTGGACTATGGTCCAAATCCTGAAGTAAGAATAACAGATCAGCATCTTTAGTAAGAAAGACTTATACAAATCTTGGTATGTTATCTTAAATTCATTAATGAAACAAATGTCTCATACTCACTTTTACCAAGGCTTGACTTTCTTTCTGAGCCTGACAGTCTCCAAGACACCTGTATTACTGTGTCTCAGCTGTCTTTATTCAGGACCACACTCCCCATGTTTCATCTTCTAAATAACAGCCTGGTGTTTGATGTTGTTGATTCTATTATATTGCAATGCTCTGGGCCTTTGATTGTAAAAGCGTGTCTGTGTCGTCTTACTGTGTTGGAGAAAAGCAGTTGTAAAAATAAGTGCAGGAACAGAATTGTGCAGTCCAATGAGCAAAGAAATTAATGGAAGTACCTTTATGAGAAAAAAAATAATTTTGTTAGTCCTCATAAATAAGTATCAGGCATCACTAGGAACATAAATACAAAAAAAAATTATGCAACCTGAAAAACTATGTGTAAACTTGGGATGGATCAAAACATTTCTATCCACTGGGATTTAAGCCTCTTCTTCTCCCATTTACTTAAGAATTAAAGAACTCGTTTAGAATGCAAAACTGGCTTTGGATTACTCATTCTTCAAAGGCCAGAGTCCTTCAATCTTTCTAAGTGACTGCTCTGCTGTCTTGTATTCCAGGTTGAGCTATTTTCTAGTTTTCCCTGTGAAAATTGCTGAATCTTAGCTCAAGTACTTTATTCACCAGGTTGAAGGGGAAAGAAAACGAAAAAAAATACATTCTGTTTGCATGAATGAATGTATAACCTGCTGCACAAACTGCCAAAGAAATAAACCAGGTTTCGAACACAGCTTCCAAGTGAGCATTCTTGTTTGTTCAAACTGTACCTGCCCCAATGTGCCCGTCATATAAAATTTAGGCATTGTTCTTAGAGATGGGATGCTCAGATTTAAACGTAACAGACAGCAAACATGTTTCTATTAGACATCCTACAGCCTTGATGAGTGCCCACACCATTGATCAGGGAGGGTGGTGATAGTTACTTCTGTGCTGCTTTTGTAGATGAGGCTTTGGATTGGTTTGCCTTTATTAAAAACAAATGAAACCATTTTGTCTGGAAAAAACCAAATGCTTTTCTTCCCTTTTTGTTTTCCATTCTGTTTAATGACAAAACCTGACTCTTTTCAGCATTATCTAAATCAGTTAGCTCCCTTGATTTGAGTTCTGAAACAAAACCCAGTTATTCACTCAGACTTTACTCATACTGAATCAAACCTTCAGCCTGTAGTGGAACTACTGCACAATGCCACCCCTGTGAAAGAGGGAATTCTGGAATACAGGCAGACTTCAACCCACCATCCTACCCATCTATTTAGATACTTCATCGTTTTTTGCTATTTATAACTTAGCAGCTTTACATCGCATGATAAAGACTCGAATGAAAAACACTTCACAATGCTGATGGAAAACTATTTGAAGCAGGAGTCATGTCAGTTCTCAACATCAGAACAAAGGAGGATTTTAAGTGTTTCTCAATCCTTGTGAACCTTTTTATAGGGCAAATTTCTTTCACTGACTAAAAATAAATACAACAGATGAAGACTATTAATACATATTAAATTATCAGATTGCATTTTGCAGTAGAGTTAGGTGAAATCTTGCCATTCTGCTCAATAGACATGAAGTTCTTAAAAAATGGGACAGGAAAAATTGACCTCAGTATAGTAAGCAGAATGAACCAGTTATACTTAGTCTCATTGGTGTTTATAAGAGGTTTTAGCTGGCTTCCTTCCTGACTGTCTATAACTGGCACAAACAATTTCCTTCTCTGAGAGCAGCTCTCACTGGTGTAGTTTCTCTTAGGGCCAGGAATGGAATAAAACATTTATTCGCTTGAAACAACCTCCTTCGTGTGGAGGCCTATAAACAAATGGTAATGATAACCAGACATTCATCAAATTGTGGGAAGGCAATTAGTGGGATGCCACAAGAATTAGTGTTAAGCCTAGGTATAATCAACATCTTTAGTCTCTTCCACAATCTAATAAAATCTAGCTGCTGGAAAACCTTCTTTAATATTCACACAATTTTCTCATTTCCTTGACTTACTTGCATAGTGTCAAGGCAAAGATTGTTAGACTAGCTTTAGCAATTCTTTTCTACTGTGGATTTTTCCACTGCTTGTAAAGGACAGGCTTCATGGACATCTGTCCATGCTAGAAAGTAAAGCAAAGTACTTTAGAAGAAAAGTAATATGACAGTTCAAGAAGATGTTACTATTTAGCAACAGAACCTCTTAGGCCAGGGGGACCACACTGTGTGAGCCTGACCTGTATAGAACTGAACCAAATGGGATTTTCCTGAATTCAGAAAAGAGAACACAGACCCACGTGTGGTGTGTTGAGCTGGTGAGTCTATCTTGGTTTTGCGGACAACTGAACCAAATACCTTCATTTCTATTTCTAAGTAAACCTTGTCTCTCCTCACCACTTCTTCTGGAAATCTGTTCCAGCATCCTATAGCTATGCCATTCAGAAAATTAAGAAAAATTCCAAGCCAAATTTATTTGTCTTATTTCAGTCTCCAAATGTATGGAGACTGACTAAGTTTCTGAACTAGAAAAGAGAGCTTATTGTGAGAACTTCCTTAGAGGTCAGACTATACTTGCTGTTCAGACTCTCAAAAGCTTGGGGCCAAGCCACAAAAACTTACATTGCAGTTTTCACAGGTCTGATTTCGCTAAGTTAGCTATATTTCCATATTCCCATAGCAGAAAGTGGGAAAAGTTATCTCCCTTATTAAAGTATTCAAAAATTTTGCATAGGAAACCTTAAAATACGTGTTTGGTCTATGAGAACAACATAGCATTGGTTTCTGCAGTTTCATGCCAAACTAGACCTGCAATTAAAATTTAACACTAGGAGGTAAATGTTTTAGACCATCTAAATGAAAGAATGCACAAAAGCAGGGCTGAAGCTTCTATTGATGGCAAGCAAACCTTTCAGAATTTAATTATGTATTAAATAGTCTATCAGCTTAATGAGGTAAGAATTAACTAAATACACATATATACACATATACATAAAAAGAGAGTGATAATTAAAAGCATACCATTATAAGAAAAACATTTTGAAGAACATTTTGGGTTTTGGGAATTGTTACACCCCGTCTCAACAATGGTTGTTGTTGTTTGAACTAAAAAGCCCTATATGCGTCATTCACAATGTCTTTACCAACGTTTGGCCCAAATGCAGGTATTTTTGTGTAACTAGCAACTGTCTATTTAGTGGTCTCGCTAAAAGCAGAACCTCCACAAAATGTGTACAAGTGCAGTGCTACCTCTAATGTATTATACAAATATAAACATCTTAAGCCTAACACATGATTTGCAAGGCTTAACTTGGACTCAAATGTTTGTAGATATGGGTATAGTTTACAACCAAGGAACAGGATGGTTAAGACCAAGGCAGTGACCAGAGAAACAAATGGGAAGAATTTTGGTTAATTATCCATGATGAATGAGAAGAACAGCCAAAAAGGGCATTCCACTGTAGAGCAAAACCAACACAGGAATAACCACAAAGCTGCAGTTATTAATTGTGGGGGGGAAAAAAATGAATGTGCCTAAATTGAAAGAACAGTACAGACACCACATTTTACTTTATTTTTATCTTTTTGTCACAGAAGATGGCATTTATTTCTTGTTCTTCATATAAAGGGTTAAAAAATAATACCTGAATTTCATTAATTTGCTGTACTGGAATGAGTTTAGAAGCTGAGGAGGATGGTTGATGATAAGTCTGTATTAAGATATTTAAGGGATTGGAAATAATGAAGTTTGTATTAATATATTTATGGACTTGAAAATAATAACCCAAAGGATTTTTTAAATATGCCAGTAAGGTCACTATCCCATAAATATGCTGAATATACGGCAATTACTTTTGACAGGTAGAAAAGAATACGCATATTCTGATATGTATGTAATAAATATGTAATTAATATCAGCTGGGACATTAAGTGGCCTAACTAAAGACATTTTAGCGCTTTTCTCAAAAAAGGCCTTTGCAATCTGTTGTTTTCTTACTTTTCCAAGGCAAAAAAGGTGTAAGAATGTTAGCAAATTGTAACCAAGATTTTGGTTTGTCTTTTTTATATGAATGTTAAAGAATTTTAATTCTTAATCAGTTCTTACATAAGCAGAGTTGGTAATGATTTTTGTAAGCCTGTGCCAGATTGACACTAGCAACAATATTGATTGGTAATTAAGTTTTATCTAATCCCAAACAAATCTGATGGTTAAATCATTTCATGTCAGCACTGTTTCCTCAATGTTTTTTGTGGTTCTAACTCCTGAAGTATTTAGAGAGAGAAACTACAGTCCTCATTTTGCTATAATAAACAAGTTCTAATAGAGCCTCAATTCCTTATGGACATTAAGATTTTTGTGAAATTCCACTGAAGATTTCAGTAGCCTTTATGTCTTCTATCATTTATCTTGAATACGATAAATGCAATTAAAACAGAAATGCTAACAAGACCCAGTAAAATAACATCAGTACTTTACCTCTACACAGTACATTTTGTGCAACCTACTCAAGGGTGCATTTGTCTTTTTCATAGCCATATCATAGTCCTGACTGATGGCATGCAGCTCCAGAACAGGACTCCAAAATTTATGTGTCTGTATGTGTGTGTCTATATTATAGTTAATAGCACCTAGCCAGCTATTCATCTCAACCTTAAATGAGCCTCTGCAGACTCCATTTTCAGTAACAACTTGATCTTTGTTGACTACCTTGGGACCTCAGCAACTCACCTCACATTTAGGCACATAGGTTGTAGAAGCTTAGATTCAGGTGTCTGAATCCACAACCCCATTTTATACTGCATAGCCACCAAATATATCAGTGTCTTTTCTTTCACAGAACTGTACAAATCAGAGAATAATTCTGTCTGGAAGGAACCTTGGGAGATCTTTTGTCCAGCCTTCTATTTGAAGTAGGGTCTATTTTGTACTACATGAGCTATTAGAGTAGTCCAGGCTCTCTAGGGCTTTATCCAGTCACATTTTCTTCATTTCTAATGGATGAGCTTCATTTATACCAGAAATTCTTGCTAATTGTTCTGAAGCAGTGACCTTCACTTTTTTACTGTCAAAGCTCTTTCAATTTCTCTTTCTCTATTTCTGTTTTCTTGTATTCATTCTGGAAAACATCTCAGTCTTTCCTCTATTGTGTATACCCAGCTTCAGTTTCTCTTTGAAGTAAAATATAATTTTAAAAATAAAAATACTTTCTTCAGCTCCAAAAAATGAAAGCACTACAGGCCTTGATAAGTAGCTTGTTATTTTCTTAAATTTGTTGAGTTTTAATTTCCAAACCTGTATCTTACCATTTCTTCAACTAATGAATGGAGGAGCCTTCAAGAAGAAATTTCCCACTCCCTTTTTGAAAATAAACATGAATATAGTATAGTATTGTAAGTTTTATAAGCAGAAATTCACCAGTAGACCTCCACTCACTGGTAAGCAAATTCATCAGGTACGAGCAGAGGGCGAGGCTTGTCCATCAGGGTGTAGCTGAGGAGTGGTAACTCAGCAAGCCATTTCTGCAGCTCTCATTCACCTTTAATGACCTTGTCCAGTAAAAGCAAATCCCTGGAACACAGGTGTCTATCGCTGCCAAAAATGTCAACAATGAGTAGACATCCAGGGGAAAAGCATGATGAATGGTCTGCAGAGAAGGATTCTCAGGACAAGTCTGAAGGATTAAATGCAGATGCACACTTCGGCTCAGTGGCATCTAAGAGAGGCAGATAGACAGCTTCATCTGGTTTTTCCAGTTATATGGGTTACACAGCCTTTCTGTGGCAGGCTTGGACCAAAATAGTCTGTAGTATAATGATATTTCTGCTTCCCAGGCAAATGTTTACATACATAAGAATAAAGCATGTATGTGGGTGGTGACTGGGAGAGGTACAAGAACGACTAAACTTTCCTATTACTGCTGTGCTCACAGCATGCTTTAAATCACTGCCAGAACCCTGGGGACACTGGTGACTTGATTGTCTCTGCTCAACTCTTGAGGGCTCCCCTGGCCACAGTCCAGGATGCCAAGTCAGCCCCCAGGGCTGTCAGGCTGGTCTCCAGCTCCACACAGCCATGGCTGGCCATGGGCTCCATTGAGCCAGACCCACCCACTGGCTTGGTCTCAGCCCATCCCCAGGGATGTGCCTGATGGCCAGACCTGGGGCTACCCTGTTATCCCAGCTGCTCTGATCCTGACTGAGGCAATGGGACAGGGCCTGGCTGCCAGGGCCTGCCCTGGAGAAGAGCCCCCATAGCATCTGCCCCATGGAGCCAGCAGCCTCCAGTGTACCCTGACAGCTATTTGTCTACTCCACACAGTTAATATGAAAACATTCTTCAAGGTCCTCTTTTACTAACATATCTAAAAATTTCTTTAAGGCTGGAACTTCTTCTACCTCCTTAAACCCATGACAAATTGCCTTCTGCATTCCAAGCTGCTTTGTAGAATAAACAGCTAAACTTTGACAGTAACAGCCAAAATAAGGGAAATAGTCTGATGGAATAAGATAAGCTGTTTGTTATTCCATATATACATTTGAATTGTAGGTATCATACTAACTATTTTGCAATATTTAGCTGTTATAATCATCCTGACTCAGGTGTTTCAACTTTTAGGCTATCACAAAACATTTAACAGATCAATATCTTGCTTAGTTATTCTTAACTAAGCTGTGATTCCCCTCAAAACTTTTCTCATGCACTTTTCTTTCTTTACTCTTTTTTTATTTTGTTGTGTTGTGCTTTCATTTTTGTTCTTTTGTTAGCTAATTCTGCTGGAATCTGGCTTCCCAGGTTGGGTGGGAGGGCATTAAGACACACCCAGAAAATATTATACAGCAGTGGTGCTGTCCCAAGTCCCATATGGCAGGTGGACATGATGTCTTCTTACCCAGGAGATTCCCGCCACAGCAGAGTCATTGCAAGGCACTGAAAGGAGATCCTATGTATGTCCCATCAGTTGGAAAGTTTTGTGGCACACAGTCCTTGAAATGGTTCTTTCATGACAAGGAAAATCTCGTCTCTTTGGAATACTGTGATGAACCGCACAGTAGGGCTTAGACACTCAGTCACTGATTTGTATTTTGACACTTCAGATAAATATGACAAGGTGTTTTGCCTTCCACCTGAAGCATCTCATTTCTCATCTAATACGCAATTTGCTGCCGAATTTTTAACGAGGGTGTCATCAGAAAATGTTCTCCTTTGTCATCAAATCATGCAACATCTGCCCAGTAATATATCTTCTCCCATTTCATCATCCTGATCAACAAGAAGAAAATTTTTTAAAAAATCACTGATTTCCTATCTTCACAGAAAAAATATAACCCTTCTTCAGTCCTCTATTGTCTGGGTCCCAGACACATCAGTCCTTCCACTGTCATCCCCCTCTTGTGTATGGAGGTGAACAGAGCTGCCCTGAGTAGTGGGTGGCATGGGAGGATGCTTTATTTGCTTAGAAGAGCAAAGAGAATTAAAGCTGGCTCTGGATGCCATGTGGAGTGGCAAGCCTGGAGCGTGATCCAGCCCCATACAGCACAGGGAGGGCAAACAGGGCAGCATTGCTGCCGCAGTGAGGCCATCCATCATCCCCAGTGGACAGAAGCCCATCCAAATGCACTGCTCTTCCCTGTGACACTAAGAGCCAGACACATCCTCATTTGTATGATTGGTATGGGTCCCATCATGGGGAAAGAAGACACCAAAACTGCAGCTGCCCTCTTGTATGTGCTTGAAGCAGCTGAACTAGCAGGGGGATTCAGGGATTCTGCAATAGTCTCATTTTCTCTCCCTAAAAGCATGCTGTTGGGAACATAACTATGGAAATTCCCATGCAGGATGTCTTGTTGGTATGTATGGAAATCACAGTGTATCACAGATGGATTTATACACACTAAGAAGACTTGTAGCAGCTTCTGAAAATGTAAGTATTTCCCATCTGTGACTGTGAGACCTCAGAGAGGAACAGACTGCCAAGGCAGGACAGCCTGCTGTAAAAGGCAGCCATGCTTTAACATTGTACAAAGCTAGTGATTCACAGGAGGGAGAAGTTTAATTCAGAGGATTCATCAGGAACCTCACATCCTAAGCTCTGATGATCTGTTTTGCATGAGAACTATGGGTGTTTGGAGGAACTCTTTGGTCCTTCTTGTCTCTGACTGCAAAAACAGAATGCTGCTTTGCACCCATCTCCATCACAGCATTCGCCGTGCACTGGTTTGCATTTCCATAGATGTCTTCCTTTGACAAAGGTGACGTCTTCACTATTTTCTTCTAATCAAAAGCCAAGTCACTCCATTACAGAGTCCATAGGCCAGATATGTTACTAATGCAGTTGCCCAAGTCCCTACAGGTTCACCAAAACAGCACAGACCCAGTTCTGAGAAGTAGCTGATTGTTGCATGTCTCTATTTAAATTAACTTAAAAATCTAAATTATAACACTGAAAGAAGCAAAATTGTTTTCTTTCTTGGCTTTCTTTTTGTTGCTTTAGTGTCCAGTATTAGTTCTCTGTGACTTTAACAAGTTTATAATGGTCCTACAAACTGGGCTACTGAAGCCATATTCAGATAGTTTTCTTATATCTGCCTATTTCAGATATTGCAGCTTCTTTTATCCCCTTGGGAGGTAGACATTGTTCCCTTATTTCAGACAGCACAATATTTGTAGTGAAGAATATACATGTGCAGATAGGTAGGTCTGGTCCAGATACTCAGAAATATGCAGGTGGTTAAGAAGAATTACATTCTTACTCAACTTCAAAAAAACCAAATTTCCACCCCTGAAAAGCAGTATTTGCAAGTGAATTTAACATTGCAAAAGTGTTACTCTTAAGTCAATGGTATTCAGTAAAACAAAGGCATTGACTTCAGTGGAAGTGGGTAGAGACAGAAAATGCCCATTTGAAAACTGAAGCCCAAATATACAGTTAATGTTCACTTGCCCAGAGAATCCTGCCTTCTAACTTTGCCTGGAAAATAGACTAAGATAGAAAATAATATCTGGATTTCTTTTCAGTGCATCAATAATTTTCATTTGAGTATTTCTTTTCCCTAGTATCAATCCAAAACACTACTTAAAAGCAATCTACTCCTTGTCCTGATTTCAGAAAAAGCTGTTTTATTACTGTTTATATAGCACTAAAATCAAGTTTATAGCCCAATGCTATCAGTCTTTCTTTTATATCACATATGTACATAGAACAAACTTCTTGGTGAACTACCATTTCCAAAAGGTTCACTAGTGAAATTTCAGTCTCAAGCATTACTTCCCTTCAAAATCACCAAGTCCAATCCACTTGTGTAGCATTAATCTGCTCCATAGATGGAGGCAGGACACTTCCATTGCTCACTAGGATAACTAGTTCCTCAATTTCTGCTGGCAAGTTTTTTTTGAGCTACTCTCACTCAAAAAGCTGACAAGAGTGTATTAGGAACATAAAGACACAACCCTCAGGATTAATCACGCAACCTATGCAAAATGTTAAGCCTTTTTAATTTTGTTCTTACAGACCTGTAAATATGGTGGATGGCAAAACTGCAGCTTCTGTATTTTATACTTGATACAACAAAGCAGTAAGTCTTATGTTGTGTAGGGTCAGTTTTCTCCTGTAGGCTGAATGTTCAAAACTCGCAAAGCCCAGTAAGTTCTTTGCCTATGGGACGTGCACTTTGTACCAAATTTTCATGCAATTTTAAAATAGTCACTGTAATTAGTGGTCTAATTCTGTTGTGCACAAATAACTATACCCACCCAAGTAGGAACACAAAAACTTGTATTTGTGAGCTCAAATTGGCTGAATGTGTGTCCTCAAACAAATGTACTGTTAGCCTGCTGTATACATAATATTAAGTACGGCAGGCTCTGAAACTACCGTCAACAAACTCATATGAGACAGTGCAAAACTATTTTTGGTGCAAAATAGGTGAGGCTAGGAAAAAGCTCAGAATCAAAACTTAGACTTTCCTAAACTGGCTCTGGTCCAGATCCCCAGCCATGAGCAAATTCTCCCACAAGATTTGGAGCACTCAGATGATTTTTTAGTATCAATGAGGCGCCCTATAAGGATGTTAACATTTGATATCATGATCTTGTCACTGCTTCAGCCTAGAAGGATCTAGGACTCAATTGCTGGAGGCCCTCCAGTCTGTGCATGAAGGAAGTCTACAAATCCTGTGAACCAGGGAGTCTATAAACACCGGACAGAACAGACTACTGATAAACTCATTCACAAACCCAAAAATATACTTACATCACTGCACTGGGCATTTATAGTCTTGGTTTACCTGCTGTGCCTGTTTCTGTGTTTATAAGCTGCCTACCAGAACAGCTCAAACACCCTTAGCCCGATCATTCTTTAATAATTGGCCATTCCTGTTTCAAGACTTTTCTCTTCTACTGAATTACCTAAATACGGCTGAAGAAATGAAAGTAGCAAAGGCACTAATTAGCGCAGACAGTGATCCAAATCTTCAGAAAAAGCTATGAGAAACCATTGCGGCAAATGCGTGAGCCACCATGGCTTGATTCCCTGTATGTTTCTTGCAATATTCCATAAGGAAGAATAGTGCAATAGGAACAATTAATCGTATTCACCTATCAAATGTGGAGGGCTTGTACACCCTTGCGAGTAAATACCCTGATTTCATTCTTGTCTGCAGCCTTCAGTGGTATCCTCTCTATATAAGTAGAATTTGTATTAACAGCAATTATTATTATTATTACTATAGCTGACCGAACATTTCCTAAATTGAAGCTATTTGAAGTTATACAACACAAAAAGTGTGAAACAGGTGGAATTATTTTCTTTAAAAAATCATAAAATACAAACCAAATTACTTTTTTTAAGTTTTCTTTTGAGCTAAAAACATAGTCAAGTTGCACCCTAGGGCAAATTTCTATGGATGAGTTATGAATCTCTAAATAATGAGGTTTTTAATGAAAACAAGGCTAACTCAGTGTGAATTGTAGCTGAGAAAATTTTGTCACTATAACTGTAACTTAATGGAAATCTACAGAATATAGAAAATTTTTTCTGATTATTGCCTAATTTATCAAAACCATATCATTTACAGCACACTCTAAATGAGGGAAAAGCATATTCATGGATGTGGCAGAGATAGTTACAAAAAGCACCAAGCAGACAAGTAATGAGTAGGTAGAAGAGTAAGTCACATGAGAGGAGAAAGTATTATTAGGCTCAGTGTAAATCTGGGATTTCAATGGGTGGTATCAGCTATACATGTGGGATGTGGTGGGAAGAACTGTAGAGAGGGGGTGCTTAAATGGAGGGAGAGATACAGAACATGAGTGGAAATGGTGTTATGACCAGTGAGTCAGTAATATCATCTGTAAGGTTTTCCTCCTTGGGCTATGGTATAACTGCTGTATATGTAGCAGTTGTAACTGGGAGTTTGAAATGCAATTAAGCAAATGAACAGCTAAACCCAAAGGGTCCCTGAAATAGAGGAAATGTTGGCAAATTAGCTCTGAAGTAAACAGCACTCATCATCTGTGCAACATTTCCTATTTTGAAGACATTGTAGAGATGTTGACTAATGAAGGGCCCTTATTTTTGTTGTTGTTCTCCCTGGAGTTCACATGAATTAAGGCACCTACAAATGAGAATGAACAGGCCAAAAGTGTAGTGCATTAATCAAAGATAATAGAAAAGGGGTGTTACAGTTTATTTTTGTTGGTTTTGCTGTTGTTGTTGTTTTGTTTGGGGTTTTTTTGTTGCTGTTTTCGGTTTTTTGTCCCTTGCCAACATAGCAATTTGAGGGCCAGAGCAAAGTGGCTTGATGGAACCCAGGTTTTCACTGCCTGCCGGAGCAGAGCTGGGAACAGTCAGCCCCGAGCTGTCTACAGCCTCCACGAAAGAGGTAATAGCTCCCGCATACCAGCTTAATTGCATGGGAATATGGTGGAGGGAGGGTTTTTTCCTTTTTTTTTTTTTTTTTTTGCCTTCTTCCACTTCCCTTTTCCCTGGCTCGGGGAGTGGTGGGAGAGAGGCTTCCCCCCGTCCATCTCTGCCGATGCCGCACGCTTCTGGTCGCATCGGCCGCTATTCCCAAGTGAGCTCTGGGGCCGGCACCGCTGTCCCACCTCTGTCCTTGCTTCGCTGGCGCCGGGGCCGGCACCTCCTGCCGGCCCCGAGTCACTGCGCTTTCTGCCTCCTCAGAGCCCGGCGACACCCGCTGCTGCTCGTGATTGTAACTGCACCGAAGGGCAAGGACAGGACTTCATTGTTTGAAAGTTTTGGTTGCGGGGTTGTTTGTTCTGTTCTGGTTTTGTTCTCTCTCTCTCTATATATATAAGTAAAGAACTGTTATTTCCCTTTTCTACATTTTGTGTCTGAAGCCTCTTAATTTCAAAATAATAACTTGGAAGGAGGAGGGTTTGTGGGTTTTTTTTCTTTCTTTCTGCCCCAGGAGGGTCCTGCCCTCCTTAGCAGACATTTTGTCTTTTAAACCAAGACAAGGGGATACCAAACAATAGCTGGCTACTAGGTAGACAAATGGAAGATAAAAACCTAAACCAGCCATTCATGGTGCATTGTAGAGCTGCTACAGAGCTAGCTGGTCCATTACCTGGTGTGTTAACACTGTGCATCCATAAGTGCTGCACCTGAGCAGAGAAGCCCTCCCTCTCAGTCAGGCACAGCACTGTGCTGGGACCAGCTATTGCTCCATCAGCCTCCATGCCTCTGCGCCTGTGTGTCTCTGTGCCACACTTCATTGCACATGAAAGACGTGCCTGAAATATCGCATAGTGCACTGAGGCAATTATAGACCAAGGAATTGCATCCAACAGGAATATCACATCAACTGCAAGGAGACAGCCCATAGCTACCACGCTGACAGCATTGCTCTTTCCTCTCTTGAAACTCAACTGTCATCCAGGTAAGAATGGGAGGTTCATAGAATGGGAAACACTCTAAAGCCTAATGCTCACAGAGATCACTTGCTAAGGGAATAGCCAAGATACTGAGCATTAATTTTATGTTACATACTCTTACAACAAAAATACATTAACTATTTTGCAAATGAGGAAAGAAACATCAGTGAATGCCCTTATTATAAGATGATCTTTCAAGGGGTCCCTTCAATCTCACAATTCTTTTTATTTCAGTTGTAAAATGATCCAGTTTTCATCTTTCACCTGTTTTCCTCCCTACAGGAAACTTCTCATAGTATCCTGGATTGTGGGAGAAGAAAGTACAATACCTTTTCAGATGAGGACACCAGAAACTTGATTTGACCAACTCAGTCAGTTACAGAAGTTGGATGTCACCTTCCCTTTCTTCTGAACAAAAACTTATTTGATGCTCACCATCCCATGAGCTCAATAAATGAAAATGTAGCAGTGGTTTCTCTGCTTAAAACTGAGACCAAACCCACTCGTATGAATTAGGTGTGCTAAGAACCGACATGCCAAACCTGACTGCTCCGGATTTTAAGCCTAAATAGGTTTTGTGGATCCCACAGGAACTTCAGCCTAATCCCACACTCAGCTGAGAAAGTAACAGCTCTGAAAATGAATACTAGCAGGATTGTCAAAGTCAGACAAAAGTGCAAGTACTTGAGTATTCACTTCTGCTGAGGGGTTAGGCACATTATTTATGCCTCAGTTACACCTATGTGGCATTTGAAGTACTTAAGTGTCTTTTTAGATTTGGGCATGAGTGTTAGAAATAACATTAAAAGCACATAAACAGAAGCCCTACATGTCCTGGACTGTCAAACATTAAGACCTTAGCAACAAATGTCTTCAGAGCCATGAAGGCTGGTTCACAGAAAGAGATGTTGAGAGCATACAAATAATTTTGTGACTGTATAGTGGCTGCTCGTGCAAAGCATATACATTTTCAAGAGTTTCCAGCATTACAGAAGCCTTGCAGCTGGTTCTGAGTCATTCTGAGCACCAGAAAAGGTGATGAACATTATAGGAAATGATCTCCAGTCACTTCAAAATATTATTCTGGAATGGAAACTTCTATGAGTTATTTTCTCTAGGAGGTATTTTGTGGTTATTAGGCTCATTTCTGTTCTGTTTTTGCAGAAAAGCACTGCCTACTCCTGCCCACGACTTTGCAATGACAGGCACAGCTGCATCCCATGAAGACTATCCAAAGCATCATTTAAAGAAAGCCAATAAACAAACCAAAAAAATATACCTTACTCAGCAGATGCTGAAGATAATGTCTTATGCTGGCACGCAGTGGGCTTCTTCGTCCTTACACCACTACAGTGAATCTTCACCAAAGCTCTCCCAAATCAGAGACTTTATCACCTAAGAGAACCAGACCCAATTATTATGAACTAAGCCAGAGGATTTACTTAACAGCCTCACCACCCTTCTGCTGACTGCTGTCAGTTCTCCTCTCTGTCTCCATGCTTCCAGGAAAGTTGTCTGATCCTTCCTGGATTAATTTGTTATCTCAGCTCTTTATTCAAAGGATAATATAACATGATCATGTGAGTGCCCTCTGGAGATGTGGATTACTTTCAGGTCCAAGAGCTGAGACTACTTGCTAATTGTAAATGCAGTGAAGGTATAAAACCCCAATCTTGCAAATTTTTAGAAAAAATTTCCTGACACTGACTTCTATTCTATTTCAGTCTAATAGCTCAAAGGAAATGGTAGTAGCTTCTTGACTTAGGCAATTAAGTCTCACCTGCTGAATAAAGTTTAACAAAACAGACCGCTGTGAGTAGCTTTTCCTTAGCAAGAAGACAGCCTCATCGTCAGGGCTTGCCCTCTCATGTGTCTATGATTTCTGACAGATTACAGTTAGCAAAGTAATTAGGGTAAAGAAAGCTTAAATGGGAACTTGAAAATGTGAGAAAGGAGAATGATTATAAACAGTGCAGACTATGTTAAGGGATTATAGTAAAAAGGGAAAAAAAGCCTCAGGAGGATTAAAGTGTTAAATAGTAGTTAAATAGCAAAGAGAGATAGAAGACAGTCTAATACCTCTTCTTTTTTCTTTTTCTTAGTAATCCAGATTTAGCAGCAATTTTCAGATGCCTGATGCCCTAGTGTGTGAAAATAAGATGCATTTTCATGAGATTAATTTCCTCAATAGGGATGGGGTCAGGTGAGGGAGTTTTGTAACTTCTTACTGTCAGACAGCCACTAGGACATCAGTGGACGTCTCAGTTCTGGTCTTATGCCTTGGTCTTCACTGAGAGGGAGTGCTTGTAGGAGGGAATGGTTGTGCTATCCGACTGGAGCTGAGCAGTCCTGTGAATACAGCTGCTTACTTGGAGACAGTAGATATGGCACAAAACAATCCTTTTAGCATCTGGTATCAATGGAGAAAGACACTTTTAAAAGGAAGAAACAGAGACTTGCCTGCAAATGAAGCATAGATTTAACAGAGGGCACCTTATACGCCCCTATGGAGTGGTAACCCAAAAAAAGATGAATTTCATCGGAAAGCAGTTTATGACCACAGCTGGTTTACAAGGTGAGTCACTGAAGCACATACTCTAAAAGAAGGCAGTGCACAGTAAAAATTGACTACATGTGGCAAACCACACACCAGCCCTGCCTCAAACTCATCTGTGCTGGCCACGTTCCTGTGTCTATGTACCAAACCCAACCCAGAGTGAGCCAGTCCCCCTCTCAGGCTCGGCAATGCCTGTGACAAGATTTTAGCTTAGATTCAGCTAATACATATCAAGCTATTTGCACTCTGTGCCTTTGTCAGTTGAGTAAGTAAAAGAGACCAGCTGAGAATCCGTGTTTAAATGCAATTTAGTCTGTCAAGCAACAGTGATCCCCAGTGTGGGATGTTTAAATGGGAATCAAGGCGATTGCCATGAAACAGCAAGGTCAAAGACACACCCCCAGCACCACCACTGTTCCAGTCCTGCTTCCAGCTCCAGGCCCTGGGGCGACAAAAGAGAAGTCTCAGAGAGGAGAGGGCAGTAATTGGGAGAGGCAAGGAAGCCATGCTGCAGGGGCGGGAGCAGGCAGATGCCAGCTCCTGGGGCTTGCATTTCCCAAGGTCTGCCCCTGCATGTATCTAGCTCCAAAATCAGCCACCTCCAGAAGTTTTCCCCATATTGAGGTCCCCGGCTTGCCTTGGGGAAGCTGCCTCTGGGCAGGGAAATTTAACCCTTTGGAGGCATGGGGATGGGAGCAGTGCCAGAGCCACCTTTGCACGTCCTGCTCTCTATACAGCCAGCTCATCGCTGCCTAGCTACACTAACCCTTAAAAAAATCATTCCAAGAAAAACACCTCCTTAAATGGCGATGGTTCTAAAATGCCACCACGCTGCTGCATGGATCTGCTGTGTGTGGCTGAAATTTTCAGTACTTGCATTCACTTCCCATTAGTACTGAATTTTGTGGCTCCAGCTTCGTGTATTACTTTGAAAATTTGTCCGTATGTATCTTCCAAGATCTATCAGCTCAGTTTACTGACACAATCAAATGCTTCCTGTTTTCAGTTCTGCAGAGCCCGTATAGCTGAACTGCAAGCTATATCTAGTTCTTGCAGCATCATCAAAATTGCCAGCTAAATTTTGAGTTCTGGTGCCTTGTTATTGCAGTGACAATATAAGGAGAAATAAAAAAAAAAAAAAAAAAAAACAAAAAAACCAAACAGGTTTCATTTTCAGGTACCCATCTGATTCTTGAAACTGTCATTGAAACAAAAAATAACCATCCCCCCACTACCTCCAAAAAACCGAATGTATTTTTCCTGAATGGTAAATGAGCTTCTCATCACAAGAATAAATTAGATAAGGAGGAACCAATAGATCATTTTTTACTTTAACTCTATGTGGGATTAAATTCTCAAAAACAACTGTCAGTATTATGAACACAAATTTTGCCACCCATAATTGTAGGCAGTTAATAACTGAACATCCAGATGTAACCTATACTTCAACTGTTTTTGTATCCTCAATGTATTTAATTGAAAGCACAAATAAACACGCCAGCAACTGTTCATTGCAAAAGCCAGACATCCCCACAATGGTTGTAAACATTGTGGGACAGACCAGGCACATCTGTTTAAAAAACCTGGTTAAAACAAAGAAGCAGAACAAAACAGATGCTCAAAACCAAATGCATGCAGTACAAGGACTCTTGGAACTAAAGCCTGAATAGTCCAACTTGTATCACTGGTTGCTGATGTGGCTTCTAGGACCCAGAGTTTGGTGGGTTTGTGCTCATTCAGCTATGAGCTGCCAGAGTGAGTTGACAGTTCACTGGGGATGACAGCTAATACCTGGGGCTTGAGTGTATCTTCTTTTTTAAAGGCTTTTCATCAGAGTGGTTTTCTCCAACTCCTTGCTTGGTGGCTAGGACTCTTCCTGAGGAAGGATGGCCTCAGACTTCTTCGTGCTGAGGATGGACACAGAAGCAAGTTTTCCTCAGGCAGTCAAACAGAAGCCCCATCTCCCTTGTCTCAGAGCTGCTCACAAATCCCTACAGTCAGAAAAAAGGTGGAGTTTAAGAGTAAACTGCCTCTGTTTCCTGCCTGGCCCCTCTGACATCTTCCGCTTCACACACAGCCTCATGGGCACTTGATCTTGGAAAGCAAGGCCCATCTGATGAGGCAATCATCAGAGCACAAGCCATCACTCTCTTTACACACTGTTTCAGAGGATGCTGGTTTTAAGCAGTAAAGTGTCTTAGTCCTGCACATCTGAGCCCTCCACACCTTGTTAACATCCACATCCATGCACTGCTGGACAAGAATGGAGTCAAAAGAGAAGGCAAGGAGGAAATAGTATAGACAGGAGTGCAGAAGAGGACACAGATGATGAAGAAATATATTTAGGGCAGGGAGGTTGCTCCCTGTGGAGACCCCATGGAGGTCTGAGAGACCAGAAGGATGTTTGTGCAGCTGTAGCTATGACCCACTTAGACCTGTCAAGTCTCAAGCTTTATGTCTGAGGGGTATTTGTTCAGCTGCCTCCTGGACTGGTGCTGTGCAACCTGAAGAGCAACAGCAGTGCAGATTTTCTCTGTCTTTACCTCCATTGATCAGCTATATCCAGTTCAGGAGGTACCACACCTAGGGGAGGCTCTGGCAAGAGACAGAGGCAATGGAGTTTGTCTTCCTACTGGGCCCTCATTCATTGGCACCCCCTGGTTTCCTATAGCAGCCACAAGTAACATTATGTAGAGCTGGACTGAGTGAAATGTGGTGTCAAAAGCCACCACAGCCATCTGTCAGGTATTCTGACACCTGAAGTCTGTTACCTTGGAAATTGTTGGGTATCAGTGCTAAATGAAGTGACTCCATTTTGAGATTGTGAAGAACTTTGATTTAATAAGGCATTATCATAGGTATTATTATTATTGTTATTACTGCTACTACTACTTGTTTGGCACATCTTCTCATTTTAAAGGCCTGGAGAAACCTGACAGCTGATATGAGGATTAATGTTGTCATTTGCTATGATTACCAGCAAACCTTTCATTAAATTCATTGCTGCAAGGTAAACTGTATTTCCACATTTGCTCTTGCTCTAAGACCGCAGCAAGCTGTTAAGGTAGGACTTGGGATTTGGCTGTTTCAACAGAAATGTGGGCAACTGATTCACTGTAATTTGGCTGTTATGCTATTTGGCATTTATTGGGGGTTTTTTTCAGTGCATACGGATAATGATAACTACATAGGCAGAGATGTTTAGGCTAACTTCCAGGGGCCTTCAAGGCGCAACTCTGGTTCTGATCCATCTCTGGTCAATAATTCTTTCTCCTTTTAAATAATTGAAGCACATTCTTCATTCACCAGTCATTAAATGAAATGTATGAGTTTGAAACATCTATGGTGAAAATACTAGATGGAAATAAAAGGGCGACTGCTTTGTAGTTATAGGACTAAGCAGCATCAATATGCCCATTACCATAAAAATATTGCACATTAAAGGTTATAGGAAAGGCCATGCTGTGACAATAGTTTGATTTGTACTGTTTTTCTCTATAGAGTATGTAAGTCCTGTCTTAATTTTGTCAGATATGCCAGCCTAGAAGAGGATATGCAATTAAGAACAAAAAAAGCACAAATAAACAGTGCCATCTTTTGGGCACTGCTTAAACTCCACATGTATTAAATACCAGATACAAGTAAGGTATGAAAGCTGTATAGGAATGTGCATACACACTTATCCATGTAGCAGATGATTTTAGGGAGACTTTCAGGCTTTGAGTTCCTATCACTCTCTCTCAAAATTCTCCATCCAGGTTCTTGCAGCTGTGGCATCCCAGGCTTCTGCAATGTGGAGTGCAGAGCAACAACTGGGGGATGTAAGTCCTATCAAAAAGCAGATGGATAGCTGAGTATTCCTTGTGATTTTTTTTGTTTTTGAAACTCAAGGAATATGAGAGAAAGGTGGGAATGTGGTGTTTTCATTTCTGTATGGGGGCAGAGCAGCTTCATATTTTACCAACATAATGTCCAAGTGGATTACGTGCAATCTCAGACTGCAAACTTCTGTGACAGGTTTGTCACTAGAATCTGCGTGGGTAACAGTCCCCCTGACTGATACAGGCTTTCCCACTGAGACCCAAGCTTCCACCACTGCTGGGATTGACTATTACAGCACATTGCAACTTTGAGCAGAAGGTAGGCCTAGAACAAGCTCCGATCCCATCAAAACAAATCTTCCAAACCATAAATACCACTATCTCTGTGCCCCAGGCACTGTCTTGACACCTTCTGAATGCCACAACAAATTTCACAGGTTTTCAGGTGTAATTACATGTCCAGTGCTAATTTGGATAGAAGCTGGGTACTCAAAACTCCTCTGAGAATCTGACCCAACCTTGAGAGGAGACTGGATGTTCAGTCATGCTTTACTGCAAAGGTATCTATAGGAAGAGTTATACAAGGTTAAGAGCTGATTACAGGATGGTAGAAAAGTGTTGCCTTTCCAATGATATGTGCATTACAGTCACCACCATTATGATGGACAGCATGATAGCTGGTTGTAAGCAAGCAATCAACTCCCTGGGTCATAACAGTGGGTTAAGCAGTTCCTGAAGTTCTTGAAATATGCAGGAGCACTCTGGCCAAGGAGGGACTGTATAAGGAGATAGGACTCCAGTCAATCTGCTTCCAGGTAAATGTAACATGATAACTTGTACCCAAATTGGGCAGTATGATCATTGATCATAGTTGTGTTTAGTCCTCACTAACATAACTTCTCAAAGACTTAATATTCAGTGATTCTGCATAAATTGAATGCACTGTGGAGACCATAAGGTAAACCCCTGACAGCTTCTTCCCTGACCTCACTCCTTGGAGGTACAGCACTAAATCCCACAGTGTTGTGCAGACACTGCAGTCCTGTCCCTGGATCCACCAGGGTGAGGACAACAAGACAGAATATTCAGAGACAGAAGAAACCTTGACACTTGAAATGATTACTGTTAGGGGCTGCAGAAATACACACAGGCAGACAAAGCCTGAGCTGAGGTTGTAGAAGGAAACAAAATAAGTTATTTTGTGGAACAGACTTTTAAACACCTTTAGGCTGGTAAAGCTTTGGAAATCAGTGGGGGTTTGCTCTCTCTGAGGTTCAGCTGTACAACACCCAGGTTTCTTTGACAGATACATTCTTGTTCAACTCCCGTCTCACAGGCTCTCTCTGCTTTTTTCTTCCTGCATGGCTTTTTGATGGGAAGGCAGTTGTACCCTGTTACATTTCCAGAGGAAGGTAGTATTCCTCTTGGGAATTCTCTTTTGGGAAGGCCTACACAGAAAGTGATATTTTGGAGAAAGGAGAATTCGACTATAAAGCAACATGAATTGGAAAGGGGTCCAAAACTAATGCATTTAATTTTGACATCTCTGGATTCCCACTGCAGTTTTTTACCTGAGCTGTGTTCTGGGTGATGATTCTCTTCAGATTAGCTTTCTCCAGCTAACACTGTTCTGCACTACATTTTTCTTCTTACCATCCTCAGATGCTGAATTAGTTAATATTTTCCCAAGAATACAGAAGTTTGAGGTCTGATGTTTTCCCTTTATTTCTGTAAATTGATATTTTCTGTTCATTCACTCAGAGGAATTTGGCAGCAGTAGCCACAGCCCAGTTGTGTATGGCACACATGGCACATTACAGAGAGATCAGCATACAGATCTGTCTACTCTGCTTACCAAGCATATAATTTGCTGCTTTGCAAACAGTGAAAGGCCTGATTAAATTCAGGTTTTATGTGTTTGCCAACGTGGCTTGAGTTTGTAGTCAATGGAATCAAAATTTCATTAGAACTGAAGTGTATACTCCAGAGTAAAACATTATCTTTCTCATCTGCAGACTCTTCACTGACTTGCACACATTGTTTCTGTGTGGAAGGTCTATTATTCAAATTGGATCTCAATAATAAATGTTGCATCCAGTTGCTTTCTGGTGAAAAGAATACATTGTTTGACACTGTATGGCATGGATACATTTTCAAGTTGTTCTTGTCTATATTTTTGTTGTGTTGAAGACCCAGGGTCAGCCAAAGGGATGCTACATTAGGCATCTGCTACAGATTGTCTGGTCAAGAAGAGGTGAAGTCTTCTTTAAACAACTGAATGAAGTCTCTTGATCTCAAACTCTGGTTCTTAAGGTGCGGTTTACCCACTCCAGCATCTGCTGTGGGGCTCAGGCAAGCCAGGAGATTTCTGGGACGTGTTGAGAGTAACTGTTTACACAGGTCTAGCAGGGCATCTAGGGGGGTATTCAGCTGCTCTTAAATGACTAACCAGAGACATGATAACTGATAGCACCCTTGGCTGTTGGAACACTGGGGTGGTGGAGCCTTACACCGTGAGGCAAGTGAGGAAGAAAATTGGTGCAAAAACTTATAATTAATTTCAGGAGAGTAGACATCAAGTTTTTTGGGGCAGTAGTAGTCAGGATCTTGTGGGAGGCTGTTCAGAAAGCCCAGGAGAGCTGGCTGTGAAACCACTTTGGTGCACAACAATAGTCCACCCCAATGTGCAAGACAGAGCACGTGGCACCGATACAGCAGGAGGCCAGACTGGTTGAAAAGGGAAACGCTGAGAGAGCTCAAATGCCAAAAGGGTATATAGGGAAGGAGGGCTGTCAGGAAAGAACATAAAAACACTGTGAGAACATGACAGAGGGAAGTATGGTTGAAACTGGGGTGAAAGGCAAAAAGGAGTGAAACATCTTGCATGGTCATGACTCTCTGGACTTCTACATCCTTGAGAGATTCACCCCACACAGAGTTGTTGCTTCACATTTTATTATGTCAGCCTTGTACCAATTAAAGAGATATGACTGGAATAATCAAAAAAAAAAAAAGGCAATTTTGCTCAAAAATATTTTGATTTTATGTCAAGAAAATAGTGCAGACAGCCACCCAGCTGCTGACTTGGAAAGCTCTTTCAGCTGTGTTTCACAGTGACAAAAAGTCAAATCAAACAAAGCCTGCCAAGGGGGAAGCTAAAGGCCACTTCCATCCTCTTTGGTTTCTAGTCTGCTCATCTCCCTCATTTACATGTCCAGCAAGGAAGGCTAAGTTCCTCATGCCTCTGCCTTGCTGGTTCCTGCTCAGCACGTCTTCAACCACAGGTCAAGAGACAAAGGTAAGCAGCCCCTGATAAAGCTGCCAGAGCTGTGGGGACCAAGTCCTTCCTCTTTCTACATCCAAGCCATGTGGAAACTGCCAGATGATTTCACCTGGCACCCACTAATA
The DNA here is from genome assembly GCA_013396755.1 of Sclerurus mexicanus. NCBI lineage: Eukaryota > Metazoa > Chordata > Aves > Passeriformes > Furnariidae > Sclerurus > Sclerurus mexicanus. The sequence continues at coordinate 148,497 of VWZF01001082.1, forward strand.
AGACCCTTCAGGTGAGGAGCCAGAAACCTTCTCCCTGAGGGTTCTTTGATTCTTGAAATCTCATTTGCAATTTTTGCCTCTACTTCATCTGTTCTGTTCTTCTTGGTTTTTTTACAATGCAAAGGCATTCTTTCAGAGGAACCAACAATCTCCAGGCCAGGATGATCACAAGTTGCTTCTGCTGAGTTCTTCAGGCCACATTTACCCTGCTGCAGAAAAGAGGTGCATGGATGAGTTTGAGGCCAAGCCCAAAGCGCAGGAGCCCATGCTCAAACTTTCTTCCTGCTTCTCTTTTATTTAGTAGCACAGCCATACACTTTAGCACAGAGCAGGACCTTGCTACAGACCCTTCCAAGATATGTCTATTGACCAGGAGGATCTTACAACATCTTCTGAGCCCTCCTTAGTCCTTTGGACACTGAAGGAGGTGATGTCTCCCTTTGGCTGTCCTGGAAGGCTTCTGTGGGGTAGCCCCAGATATCTGGGATTTGCCAGTGATACTGAAAGCTGTACTCACCAGGAACAAATAGGTCTGTCTAGATAGCTATGGTGGGATAAAGAAGTCTCATGGAAGTGTCTAAAAATTTGGTCTTTGGAGCCTCCACGAGCCAGTGAGATGGACACCTTCATAAGGAACATCTTCCTACCTTTCCCACCTGCTCTTTTGCAGTAGATTTGGTAATCCAGGCTCTTCCTGGATTTGGGGCCTCATTTAGATGGCTGAACTGAGATGACCCCAAAACTAAGTTGCTATCATATAATGCTCTTTACGCCAATTAGTGTTAAAATTCACCCTCTTTTAGATGGACAGCCCAAGGCCTATTTATCTCTCCAGGTACCTCACTTCTTAACATCTTCTGGTCTTGTTTATGCCTTTACGTGGGATTTAAAAACATCTCAGAAAGCTAATCCTCACATGGCTGGCACTTGAAAGGCTAAGGATCATTATGCCTTACTGATGGCAGTCCATTTTATCTAGTCAGTTAATGGCAATGTTTTGCTGACATCTATAAACATTTATTAAGGGATGTGTTTTATCAGCCAGCATGAGAACTTTCTTGGACCCATTTGTACTGCTGAAGTTCCAGGGAAACAAAATTAATAGTTAGTTCAGAAGTGAAAATTTACATTTGTGAATGCATATCTAGAAAATATTTAAGGACATACATGTATATACATGTATTTCATGATAACCCTACTGCCTAATTTGCATTGACACCTTGTGAATTTTAGCTCCTAGCTGAAAGCGCCATTACAGAGAAATAACCCCCAAATAACAAAGTAGAGTAGAGTACAAATGTCTGCACCTTTACTAGGAGATATTCAACTAATAACAGCTCAATACAATTGAACTGATTTCAAGAACGAGAAGGCAGGCAATGAATTCTAGCATGTGCTGAGGTTATACCAGATAACAGCATCATTTGAAATTTTACCAGATAACCCATTTCCTGCTTCAGATTTTTATTATGTATTTCAAATGAAGAGGAAATTCTAGGTAGTGCAGCTGCCTTGCTGTGTTACACAACTCCAGTCTGCCAATGGCTGATTTCTGATGCAGTTTTAGTGCTGTGGATGATGGCTCAGGGTACAATAAGCAGCACAGATCCTGGTAAATGCATATACTTTTTGGTTCTGCAACTGAAGCCAAATCAGATAATGCAAATATCTCAGTATCTACCCCTTGCTTGCTAAGAAGCAGCTGCTAATGCACTGTGCCAAAAAAAAGGTCCCTAAATCTGATTCCTTTATGGTACATCCCATTTGGGGAACTCGGGTGTTTTGGGGTGCAGAGGAGATTGATAGGAAATAGAATTTTGCTGGGATCCTAGAGTACTTAGATTTTAGACACAAAAAAACAGGAGGAAAGGGAGTCACTGGAGGAAATGGGTCTAAGAACTCCTTATACATGAGAGATAGAGGGACTCTAAGAGGACACATGTTCTTAGTTCTCTACGCCAGTGCACTAATGCTGGGGTAGAGGAGGGAAGGATGAGTAACCCCCACCTCCCCTGGAGGGATGTATGCTGTCCTCTCTGTGCTGCAGAGAGGGGAAGCTTTCCAGTTCACAGGTATGAATCAAGAAATCCTCACTTGTCTCGTCGACTGACCCACCAGGACAAGCTATTTTAGCTCCATGTAAAACATAGTTTAGTTTTAATAGCAATTATTATGGTGAAGCTGAAGGATTAATCAAGGGCCCCACCAGACTAGGAGCTACACAGACACAAGGAAACAGTCCTTAAAGACTGTACCCAAAATGGGCATTGGTGGAGGCAGGTAGGACTCACAGCAGAGACAAACCAAAGAAACAAGCTAAGAAAGAGAGAGAGGGAGAGGGTATAGAGGAGGGGAGGACCTTGAACTAGCACATGTGAAACACTGGGGCAGCAGAGATGCCACAAGGAGTAGGATGTAAGCAAGCAGACACTCAACACAGGGAGAGAAAATGAAGGAAGCAAAAGTCCTCGGCATGCTGTTGCAAGCCTGCTGGCTGCAGGGTTTCCCACTGACCCTCAGCAAAGGAAAGACATGTATTGTCATGCAAGTCAGAGAGGATTTAGACTCAAGAGGGGTCTTGCCCCACCAGCCTGGGGCTGGAGGACAAGTACTGTTTGGGGATAATATGGTCCTGTTTTATCTCTCCCCAAGAGCCATTCCAGCACTGTTCATCCTTCTTTACAGACAACAGTCTGGACACTTCTCTTTCCACACAGCATATAGGAAAATTTAGAGAAGAAATGCATAGCCTGGGTTTTTCTGGGGCAGCGAAAGAATTTCAGTGCTCAGCTCTCAGCAAAACTAGTAGGTAAACCCTTGAGTTCAGCTTCAAAAATCTCAGCCAGATCATTAATTGCAGTCATTATTCTGTATTCAGGTACTTTTGGCCAACTGCATTATTTATGATCCTAAACAATGTCCCAGTTACTGATGTTGAGTTAGAACTCACTGGGAATGTTAAGAACCTGAAGATATCAACCCTTTCTTACACAGAAATCAATGCTTGCAAGAATCAGCACAGATATGTCAAATTGTCAGAAGAGTTAGTTTTGGTCAATTGACTCCACAGACATGGTAAGCATCTGAGGCCAATTCTCCCACTACTGAGTCTAAAGAACCCACTGAAGATTCTAGGTTTTGATGTATAATTTCCAAGAGCTGCCTACTTGGTGTGGTATTGTGAGGATCATTAATGTTAAAATGTTCTGTTGATGAATTCAGAAAGTGAAGTTCTAAATTTCTTCTCTGACGCCCACAAACCCAGGTGACTTTCAAGCTTGGCAGATCAAACCTCCCCCTTACTTATGCAATTTATAGGAATGGACCCAGTTGAATGTTCCTGCTCACAGAACTTTATATTACTCAGAAGCAGCTCAAACCACAAGCAACATCAATGTTTGCACCACCAATTATTTTGAAAAGGAAATACATTTCCATTTTCATGAAGCGGGGGAAGATAAAGTGATGTTTTATGAACTTCTTCTATGTGTTAAGCTGGCTTGGTTGATTTTTTTGGATAGCACTTAATCACTTTGGGTCTCTTCCAGGAAATGATAATTTACCAGCTTTTGAAACTCATGCTCCCCCTCTTCACTAGTCAGAAAGTATGACCTAGTTTAAGTTACAGCTTGAAGATGTGACCTAGTTTTACAGGTAGCCTGCACCCATTGAACTCATCTCAGCATTGTAAAAATCTGGAAATCTCTTCATGAAAAGTGAGCTGGACTGTCACCTCAAATCATTGCTTGTTTTAATCTGGCCCCTGAAAAGTTAACAGTATTGCTTAATTTAGAAAACTCAGGACAAAAAAAATTAGAGATACTTGATGTCCTAGATTCAGGTACTCAGAAATATTTTGCTGCCCAGCCCCATTGATAATAAAAGGCCTGAGGGCTCCTCTGTAGACCCCTGCAAAGAATGGTCATCTGAAGATCACAGTTTAAGACCACTTCAGCACTGGTAGCCTAGTGGTTGAGAAGCTTTGATACAATGAATGACTGGCACTACTGGCATGAGAACAGCCTGGGAGAAGCATGGTGGGATGTGGGGAGAGCACAGCTGTCAGTTTTGCCTTCTCAAACAGTATGCAATTAGAGAGGAAAATGTTCCTTGATTTCTGGTCTCTCTGCTTCATGGCTGAATGTTTGAGCACCCCTAAACACTAGGCAAATATACCCTTTTATAAAGAGCCTGGACTTATTTGTGGCTTTGATGTTAGCACAACAGTGGGCTTATTTCCTCCAGGCAGAGCACATTGACATGCTTTACGTCTCTACCTGGATCAAGAGGCATTGCTCAAATGGGGGCAGTTCTGACTATGTGCAAAATAGAAAAATTTGCACCCTTAAAAGCAAAGACAGATGGTGAGGGTAGGTCCTTCTACATAGAAATAAATGGTCAGGCAGCCTTTCTGGAACCATTTTTTTTCTTAAATGCTGTGATTCTAGCAGAGCACGTCACTGTTCTAGCAAAGGCATCAAAACGTTAAGGAGTTTGTCCTAACTGCTGACTGCCATTTGCAGAGATCTCCATGTGGTCTCCCACTACTTTTCCAAACTTTTCACTGCATTAAATAAGGTTCTGCCCTTAACACTGTAAATAACTGACAGCACTGCTCATTGTCACATCCTAATAGATGAACAAGAAGAGGAGTAATATTAGAGAGAAAAGCTTGTATTGGCTAACCAAGGAAGCACTGCTGTAATTAAAATGGAAATGTTGAAAGCTACACATGATCACATCCATCACATCAGTGGCCTTGGAGCAATGAGCCACACTTCTAACAAACAGACCACTTCCATAGCAGAAGAAAACACCAAAACATGCGGCACTGAAATTTAGGAGTGATGCAGAACTTGAGCCTTCAGGGGCACATACTGAGTTAATTTTTCCCTTTACAAAAAATAATTTCCCTACAAACACGAGTATGGGGGAGTCATGGTGATGGTTATATGTCATCTCCTTTGCACATAAATAGAAATGGGTTAGGTGAGAATGGTATTGCAAGGGTTATTTGCACCACCTAAATCTAGGTCACATCATGAAATTCAAAGAAAACTTCCGACTTTACCAATACATTTTTAGCAAATACCACATTTCCGAGTACATAGGAGTTGATAATATGAGAAATACCAGTATTTCATTTAGCCTGGTCTTTTCTCACTTTAAAATTAGTGCTGTGGTGAAATTTTGAGTAAAGGTTATATAACGTGAAACAAACATGAGGGAATAGTTTTCATCTAGCCCAAACTCGGTTGCCTGTTTTCATGGCTGAAGCAGCATGACACTCCCTGTCACCTTCAGTCCTGTTTTACTGTCCATGAGAAGCTGACTGGCATGTGCTGGTCTTGATGTTCAACCCAAACTACTGACTCCAAACAAGAGACCACGATGAAAGATAGTTCATCGGTAACCATTGGGCAGCATCAACTATAATTACTTCGAGAGGAGGAGCTGGTATTAAAGCCATGGTACATTCTTGGTGTTGGTCCTTATTTTAGTGGCTCTTATAGTCTGTTATTTTTTCCTCCCTCTAATGGCCAAGAGGGAGAGGAGATCCTGCCCTGGCAGCGGGAACTTGCTCCAGCAGACTCTTTGGTAACCGGCCCATTCCCATTGTTGATTCAGACTGTCTCGTGTTGGGAACAAACCCACATTCATATACTTTTTCTTTTTCTGTAAGAACTTAAATTGCTTTTCATTGAACGTGTCTCCAGCCCATAATGGTCATAAGGGCCATCTGTGCTCCGGGCGTTTGGCTCACAAGAGGAGGATAGTGGATGCTGACTGGAGCCTCCTCTGCTGGCCACCTTTCAGTTTCATAAGCATCATCAATACGTGGAAGAAGCAGCAAAAGTAAAACAAAAGCCTCCATAGCACTAAGGCAGAATTTTTTCTTGCATCTTGTTTTACACACATCGCACAAGCACCTTTGATATGGCAATGTGAAAATCTCTGGCAAGTCAGGTGTGTCGTACCTCTTCTCCCTCTCTAGATTATGTCCTCAAAACTTAGGATGGAGCAACTGTAAGCCTTTGTTCCTGTTCCTGGCCTGTTCTTGGCTTTTTCCTGGCTGGGATGGTAATGAGACATGGGTCATTCTGGACATTTGGTGAGCAAAAACAGCATTTCCATCAGCTATTCATTTGTTGTGGATGCTGTCAAAGTCACTTGGTATCATCCTTTTAACATAGGCATAAAAACACACCCAAACAAGTTATAATCTGTATTCATGACAGGTCTCACAAGAGAGACAAAAATAAGGTATGCCACCAATGAGCAAATTTTATTCCCAGAACAATATAATTCTCCATTACACATAGACTGTGTATGTTATATTTGAAATAGATACAACTAATGGCTATTATGTAGAAGAAACATTTGCATTGTTGCTTTGTTTTAAAGCAGTTTATACTGCACAGAATGACAAATACCAGCATATATCCTCACCTTGACTATTGTGTGCAGTTTTGGGCACCACAATATAGGAAAGATATTGAACTCTTAGAGAGCATCCAAAGGAGGACAATGAGGATGGTGAAGGACCTTGAGGGGAAGCCATATGAGGAGCAGCTGAGGCCACTTCGTGTGTTCAACCTGGAAAAGAGAAGACTGAGGGGAGACGTCATTGCAGTCTAGAACTTCCTTGTGAGGGGAAGAGGAGGGGCAGGCACTGATCTCTTCTCTGTGGTGACAGGAGCCAAGGAAATGGCTTGAAGTTGTGACCGAAGTTTAGGTTGGATATTAGAAAAAGGTTCTTCCCCCAGAGGGTGGCTGGGCACTGGAACAGGCTCCCCAGGGCAGTGGTCACAGCACCAAGCCTGGCAGAGCTCAAGAAGTGTTTGGATGATACTCTCTGGCACACGGTGTGACTCTTGGGGATGGTCCTGTGCAGGGCTAAGGGTTGGACTTGATGATCCTTGTGGTCCCTTCTAATAAAGCATATTCTGTGATCCTGTGATATATTAAAATAGCTACCTCCTTAAAAAGGCTTAGAAAGAAACTGTCTTATATAAAACTATTTATAATAATCTTAATGATATCAGCATGAAAACATCCACTGATTTCAAAGTGGAAAGCTAAGCCCTTTCTTACCAGTACAATATTAACCAAGATTAATAAAACTGAATGAATTGTAACAGGAAATTTATGTATCTGTGAGGAATTTTTCACATTCAGCAAGTCTCAGAGAGCAGCTGGGCCAATATATTTCTCAATTAGCTTTTTTATGTGAGCTGCTTTGTTTCACATTCTCACACATCAGCAAAATTCTGTAAGTGTGCAGATGGCATATACCAGAGGACAAGGGCAAAATTGAGGAAATTTGTTTGGTTATTTTCAAATAAATCATGGGGCATTTTCATTTGGCTCATATTTTCAGGAAAAAAAATGTTTTTGTAATGTGATTTTCAGCCAAATTGAAAAAAAAATAGCCAGATAACAAAGCAAGAATAGAATAAAGTGCTACTAATCCACAGGCAGCAGAAAGCTGAACTGCAGTCCAACACACTTTGATACTAATCATAATATTGCTTTTTATATATGAGATTAATGAGGTTTAAATAAAATTATCTCTTTATTCATAGTGGTATAATAGGACTGTTAGATTTGAGAGAAAATGCAGACTCACATAAGCAGTAATTCAATGACACCTTTATAGGTGACAATATGTGGTAAATTCAACAGCTGCTTTCAGGGAATAGCAAACAAATTAAAACCGGTTTGTGCTACCAGATTATTCTCTAATTTATTACTCTCTATTGACAGTGAGAGATCAAAAAAGGCAGCAGCTCAGTCCTGGACCTTTGCTGCCCACATGGGTTTATTTTAGCTCTCTTTCTGGCCCCGCTTGGCCTGCTTGGAGGAGGCCTCTCTGTCAAGCCTTGGGGCATGCAGTACATATGCTCAGTTTCTTGTGATCAAAACACAACTTAGTGGGTTGCAACTCAGTAGGATCTTCTGCTTGAGAGGGAAGCTGGCTTAAGCTGCAAGGCTGTACGCCACTCAGTGCCTCGTAACTCCAGCCCTCTTCCAGTTAGCGGGACAGAAATAACCTAACTATCCATTTCCAGAACTGCAGATGTTTTCCCAGAGCAAAGATCTGAAGCCATGATGAGTGATAAAACATTAGACCAGATGGACCTTGTTTTGTTTAAGATGTGTTACTGCATGTGATACTGCACTACAGAAAAAAACCATTTAGTGGCACTAACATTGCAAAAAGCTACAGGTAAGCAGGGAGCTGGTCAAACTTCTGTGTAACACGCAAAGCACTGTATCTGGGAGATGTTTATGAAAAAAAAAGTACTCAGTCTGCAAATGGTTGCTAACTAAAGCAGGGTCATTAGTTATCATCTATGTGGTCATGTTTCATAAAATTCAGTATCTGTGGGGAAGGGGACACGGGCAGTAGATCCTGTTTGTGAATCCTTCCCTTAAGGGAGCTGGGGTCCCCAAAACCACCCACCAGGCATCCTTACTCATACCTGATAATACAGACTTAGGGAATGATGAAGTTTGGAACCTACAGGATAATGAAGCAGCTACATTATGAAGACATGATAGTACCTGAAATGTGAGCTCAGTAGTCAAAGGAGGATTCTGGCATCCTCTGCTAAGAACAACCAAGAATCTCTCATGCAGAAAATGAATCAAGATCCAAAAGGCTGGAAAAATGAATCTATCATTTTGTGACTTGCAGCATGTAAGGAGCTGAAAGAAATTGGAGTTCCTGCTTGTCTTCTGTCACAGCCAAACATGAATTGATTGGCGTTTGGTGATGTGCAGTCTGGGGAAAAGCAATGTGACGCAAGAGGGCAGGCGGTGAACAGCACATGGCTCAAGCACTGAACAAATGGGAGGAAAATATGCCCTCCCTAAAACTTCATAAAATGGATTGTGAACAAAGAGCAGTAAATCAAAGATACCCAGCCCCTTACTTCCACCCCAGCACAAATATTTCCTTGGAAATCCAGCTAGAAACCCCAGCACATTCAAACTTAAGGCTAAAAAGAAGCAGACAGAAAGAAACATCCAAAGATGCCAAGAAGCTTTTGAAATCTGATTTAAACAACCTCAAGCTGACACAGGTTTCTCAGCTTTCCATGACTGAGCTTTGCTTTGGAGCTAGTCAGAAATGTAAACATTTGGCAAAGGTATGGGATCTACAGGGTCAGACCCCAGTGAGCTAAAAAAAATAAACAGTTGGCAAAGCCTACAGAACATGATCCCAAATAGAGCAACCACGAAATACTGGACAAGACACTAACACAGAGAGGGAGAAAGAACAAGAAATTGCATGTATACATGTGCAAGAGCACTTTCTGGTTTAGGTGTGAGTTATCTCCAATCAAAATGCTGCATACGGCCATTTGTGAAATTGTGCTGGAAACTAATTTTGTAACAGCAAAATACAAGCATGCAGTAATTGTTTGGAGCCCTCCAAAGCCGGTATATCACACCAAAGCACAGTACAGACTGCTTTTTGTGTCCAAACTGCTGGTTCCTTATTCTCCAACTATACTTCTTTGTTCTTACCCAGCTCAGTCCTAGCATCAATAGTTCAAAAATATTTTTGACAATCAAAATTCTTGTTCTTTTCCACCCAAAGGCACAGCAAAGACACCTCAAAGAGGACCAGATAAAGAGAAGTATACCTAGATCTGACCCAAGGCTGTTGCTACCACCAGGAAAAGGAGCTGTAAGTCAGTAAGAGTGGGGTGAGCAGGACACACTGGCAGCTGGAAGGAGCCAGAGAAAAGGAAGTGGGATAGACAGAAAAAGAAACAGTCACTGGCTGGAGCGAGCTTGGGAAGGCAGGGGGAGGAGTGCTCAGGTGCCAAAATATGCAGTCGTAACCCCACGTATAAAAATTAACTTAGCAAGAACACAGTAAGAATATACAGATGTTTACATGCACACAAATACCCTGAATTGCAAATAAACTATTTCCAAGTAAGACTTTTTTAACTTCAATTTTCAGCAAATAATCATCCTGTATCCACAGACCAAAATTATCTTTTGAAGGTTATAAAATAAGAGTCACATGTACCTTTCTTAGCCAAGAAGACATCACCTTCTTTTCAAGGTAACTCTCTCAATTAATTGATTCATCCACTCTTTTCATTAATTGTATCCTGATGAAGCGATCAAATAAACAAAGCGGACACTAAAGAATGGACAGTTCTGGGGGAAGACTTGGTTTTAGAAAGGTCAGTGGTAGAGAAAGTGGGTTTACTTCATCATCTTAGGACACCTGCCCAGGTGGCCTCAAATGACATCATTGAAACCTTTCAATCTGAGGCTCCACTAATATAAAAAGCAAAATTAAACTGTACCTACAGCTTTACGTGGAGCTTCCTGCTTCCTTTTAAATGCACATAAGGGTAAGAAGGGACTAGGGCAAGACAGGCAGAACAGGACCTCCTATTTGATTTCTATTTTGTAGAGAGAAGAGTCAGGGCTTGGCTTCTGATTGTTACTCCCACAGTAGCCTACATAGCCCCATGAGGACATTATCACATCCCTCCCGCCTAGCTCATCATATAACTGGACAGTCTGCAGTCAGAGGACACTAAGGAAAAAAAACCCAGAAAACAAAAAACCCAAAACAACAACAAAAAAACAAACACCCTCCCACAAAACAAAGCAAAAAAATAAACAAACAAAACAAACAAACACCCCAGGCAACACAACCCCCAAACTATTTAGGTTTCAAATTTGTTGCACAAGGGAAATTAAAAGCCCCATATTGTATTGTGAAATTCAGATGCCTATGGCCCTCCCAATGAGCACAGGTGTGCTAAGCTGAGCCTCAGAAGCTCTCTTCTAAGCTCTGATGGCTTAGGACGCACAAGCAACCAACCAGGCTCAGGGGCTCTACAGACACTACAGGTGTTGTGACCTTCTCCAGCACACACTCTCAGCCCACAGCCAGAGTAATTCAGATGACATTGAGTGCTGGTGGCTTCCCTCCTTCATGGAACACCATACACGGGCAGAGCATTTGCTAAGGTCAGCTACTAAGTCTAACTTTACTTTCAAATCACTTGAACCCCCATCTCTTTCGCCCCAGTCATTTCTGGGGGTTTTTTTCAGCTAGATTTCCAACCCCTAAAGATGTAACCAAACTTGAAAATGGTGGATGCGTATTTGGACACAAATCAAAACTCCATAAAATTCATTGTAATTGTCTCAAAATAGTTAATTTGTGCCTCAGTTTTCCTGGATGAGCTATACCATACCCAGCCTGCATGTTCTGAAATCTAAATAAAATTACTGAAGCTGCAGAAGAAATACAGGTACACATGAAAATAAAGAAATCACAAAGCTGATTTTTTTCTTAGAAATATATTTTGTAAGAAAACAATATTAACATTAAAAAGAAATGTTTATTATACAGTATAAAATAATTGCTTGAATTCAACTCAGTCCCATACAAAAAAAAAAAAAAAAGCCTGAGGATTTGTATGAAGCCCCAGTTTCTACAGACTTGAGTCTTCTGTCTTCTTTGATTCTGACTTCATTAAATAGTGGGTTTCCCCCACATCATCCTTAAAGCACACAGACAAGCACTTCAAAAAAACTCCCTCATCCCTTCCCCAACAAGTTGCTGTCCCCCATCCGACTGTGCTCTAAACATCACCTTAGTATTTGCAGCTCTCCCCTAAGGCCCCGATACCCTCCCTCAGATTCCATCCACTGACCTCTTCTGGCCAAGCAACTATACAAGCGACAACATGTGTTGCAGCTAGCAAGAAGTCTCCTCAGTTAATCTGTTGGCTAATATGAGCAGTGGCCAGCCACTGACAAGTAACGTATAAATGGCTGAGTTGTTCTCAGCTGTCTGTCCTCATAAAACCTGCTATTAACTCTGCCATTCATCTGCCAAATCTGGCAGAAGCGTGCAGAATTTTAAAAGCAACAAGGGGAGACAAGAACAGGCAAAGCAATTACACAAGCTTCACTTTTTCAGGAAACTAAGCTAAAAAAGTCATTATTCAATTGCAGAATTTACCACCTGCAGATTTTGTTGTAGGAAAATATGCCTGTTCAGTAACTATAAATAGCCCTAATACATTTCTGGGGCTTATGTATTAATTTTTTAATTTTATTTTTACATTATGCCAGCTTTGTAATGTCAATTACCCTCCAGGTTTGAAAGGCACCCAGTGACCAGCATTCTGGTGTAATTACTTGTGGCATTGGTGTGATTTCGCCCCCCTTCCAATAACACTGACATGTTTATAAGAAATCTATTAAGTTAAGAACAAAGATATATATTACATTTGCTAATTGCAAACAACCTCTTATAGCTGCATTTTTTCCCATTGGGATTAAAAAGTGCACCAGTTTAACATGTCTGTACATAAAAACAGTTTAAAACATTAAATATACAAACAGCAAGAGATCTTAAATATTTTGTATCAAATACTATAGGACAATATAATTTACATTTTTTTTAACACAAAACATTACACCTGAAATATAACTTTAGATTTTACAGAATATAAAAATACATACTTTGTTTAAAAAATGTCTTTGCAGATTCTGGCACAACGTATTACTTTAAAGGCACACTGTATTTTGGCAATCTGTAGTTGCAATTAACTATGCAACAATAATAAAATGGCCTGTAATTAACCTTTTAGAACTGCAAGGCCGGATGATCTCCCTTCTTCCTGGAATGGCTCTTTTAATCAGATAAAACTTAAGATGAAGTGTTTAGGTGTTCTGCAACTCATTTCTGCCACGGTCTGAGCTCTCCAACCCTGACCCAGCAATGCAAAACCAGGCCTAACTCAGCATGTGAAAAGCCACATCAAATGCAATGGCATTAGTCACACTCTCATAATCTTTGCTGTCTCAGGGTCAGAACGCTCAACCCCAAGCAAAATGGAGTCCTAAATGCAAGCTGGGAACCAAGTTCTGTCCTGCCCCATGTTTGCACCACAACTCATAAGGGTAGCACAGGTTAAAAAGTCAGGGCAGAACTTGGAAACAGAAGTTCAATAATACTAATTTTTTTTAATTTCAACTACACCAATGTAAAAGGCATAAAATGACTCCACTGAAGCCAGTGGAAACAAATGAAGTAAAACTGCTATAAGACTAAATCAGGAGAACTGTGCTATTTTGCCCTTCCATGCATTTGCGGGACTCCTGCCAGAGTCAGCACAGGACAAAAACGTGTCTTTAGAGATATATGGCTTATACAGATGTAATTGGGTTGTAGGAGATTTTCAGTTCTGTCTTCAAGTTGTTTCTGGACAACTACAAACACAAATAATTTTCAGCACCCTAAAGAAAGATTCAATCTAAATCCCTAACTTTAAATGCTCCAAAGTAAGTTGCTTCTTGCGATGAATCCAGTAGCGATGGGTTTGATACCTGGATACCTATCATTTCACCAGACTTTAATTTAAAAAATCCTCCTACGTTTACAGAATAAAAATGAAATTCTGAATTCCCTGACCAGTATTTGGTACTCCCTCCCTTCATCAACACATCAGAGCGCCTTATTTTAAGATTTGTCTTAATCATATATACCATCAGCTGAAGCCCTCTTCTAGTCAAGTTTCCTGAAGTTTCATGATGTCTAAAACAAATATTGGCATAAAGGTAGTAAAAGCCATCTTGATTAACAATTAGTTTTCCATCATTGAATGTCATATTTGATAAGTTTGCCTGGCCTTTGTCAGGATGCCAGGATGTGAGGTTCACTTTGCGGGTTCCTGAAGAGGAGAGAGAAAAAGAGATTATTTATAAACACTTAAACTCCAACATTTAGAAAGCAATCTCTAGAATTTTAGAATCAACTACAGTTCTACAGACTACAGTGAGTATTAGACAATTGTGATACAAATTCCTCAGAAATGTCCTTTTTTTCCATGCACTCTCATATTTGGCTTGCTATTGTAACTGTCTGCCCTCCTGCCAGAAGACCTGCTGGACTGTGGTACAAGACACTTGCTTGGCCTGTAATTTGATTATGCTAAGTAGTCAAGCAACAAGCTCTAGATAGACAGTGCATTTCACCTAAAACTTTATTCAACTAATAAATTTTTGAGAGGAATTTTGGAAAAAAACAACCAACCAACCAAAAAAAAACCAACAAAAAAAAACCAAACCCCAAAAAACGTAGTTATCAGTCTTTAACCTGTAAGTGTTTGCACAGAATAACTAAAATTCAGAACAGAAGTTAAACTGAAAATTCCCCGAAGGGAAAGCTTATGAAACTTTCCCGTATTTTATGTTCTTCTGACTGTAGTGGTACAAAGGTAAACATTTGCAATTGACAACACCAAAAAAACAGGGAAAAATCAGTACAATTGTGTGTCTCTAGTACTACACACTAAGTTCCCTAGACTTTACATAGCACTTCAAGTATTTATGACCTAACAAACCTTTTTATGAAAAAAATTAAAATGTTTAGACTTAACCCAATGATGTATGTACCAGAATAAGGCTCCAAAATTTGGTTTAGTCCTACCCTACATATCCACAATAGCGGTCTACAGCACAATCCTAGTTCTTTCATAATTGTACAAATATTTATAGCTGGACAATTATAACTATTCAGGAGGTAAACTTGGATTCTTAAACATCTAGCAGAAAGTCTTAGAAAGCGAGCTCTTGCACATCCAGATGTGACTCTGGATGCTTTGCTTTTTTTTCTTTTCTTATTTTTATTTATTTGAAGTATCTTAAATTTCAAACTAGAAGCAATGAGCTGATATTGCATGTTTGGAGGAGAAGAGGCCCCTTGAAGTTGTCTTAAGTTGGAGATCCACAAATTAGGAAGGAAAACGATAATATTCTGTCTCTCCACAGAACATCATGCATGAGGGACTCAAAATACACACATAACAGTTACCAAATCTGACTACCAAAAAGGGCAAATTAATAGAATTATCATATTATTGAATTCCTTCTAACAGGTACACATAAGCCCTTTCAGCTCTGATCATGTGATGGTGGCCTGGTAAACAGGAATCTGTTCTTTATCTGTTAGGGTGAATCAACACTTGACAAAGAGAATGAAAAGTAACTGAGAGACTGGAGATGTTTGATTAGCTTGCCAGCTTAGCACTGCCACTGAAAGCTAACTTTGCATATACAGATACACGCATACAGGCTCCGTGGCTCAAAAGACACCTCCCAGGCACTATCATCAGGCAGTCACATTGCATCATCTCTTGGAGGTTTCAAGCTGATAAAGTCTCAGATGTCATTTCATCTAAATTGTACTATTGAGGCTGTGTTGAGAGATGGCCTGGCAGGAGCTCAGAGAGGCACTGAGAGAGAACATTTGAGTCTTCTTTGCAAACCTGGTCACATTTGACGCTTCAGATTGTTTTTGGCGGCACAGCGGTAAGAAGCAGCCTGCGACACCAGATCAGTTAGCATTGTCACTACAGCACACCTATCATGTACAGGTTTGTCACAGTATTTTCTGTTAGGGATTGTGCCCTGCAGCACACATCCCACAGTCCCTCCACCTCCCTAACTTCACCACTATCCCATTACAGCACCCACCTCATCTCACTGCCCATGCCTGCAAAAACAGAAGAATAGGCGACAGTGGGAGAAGATGATCCTGGCAAAGCCCACAGGCTGCCAGGCAATGCCCACGCTGAGGAAACAACACTGTCCTGAGAGCTCCAAGACCCTTCCTCATAGGCACAACCCACTAACACTCCATTACTCAGTGTAGTACATAGGGCATAACACAACGGTTAAGAGTTGTGCAACTTGTACTCCTAACCACTAACACTTTTCAGAACACAAGACTAACTTCATTTGCTCCCTCCCAGAGCAGTGAGTTCATATATGTACCAGAGAACTTTACACCTTAGCCTCTCAGTGCATCTAAATGCCTGCTTGGAATACACAGTACCTTAATTCTCCCAACATTAAATCAAAACAGTCTATCCCTACCAAACTTTTCATGGCATGCCCTCCTCCTCAAGCACTTATCAAGGCATGCCCCAGGACCACCAGTGCTCACAAGCATGCTGGGGAAAAGCCCCAGGTATATTCCATTAGTTCAAAAGATGCCTCTTGCATTTGCCTATGCAGAAAGTAAGGGGAAGTAGGGAGAGGGGAATTTGAGAGACGAGCTTTCCCTAACTGCCAAGGGAAACTTTTGCAGTGAGAGAAATACTTAAACAGTAGTCCAGAGCAAAAACCTTCTGGCGTTCTTCCACAAAGACTTAAGTAAAGCACAGGTTGTCAAAGGCAGATCATAAATAGTTGCTTCCCTATGGCTCCAGCATGGATAGGTAGTAATTATGAAAGCAAAATCATACAAAGAAGCCATCTTCTGTGGAGTGCCTAAAAAAACCCTCTGAAAACCATTAACTAACTGCAAGAGACATCAAGATCTTAAGTCTCTTAGTCTGGAATTATTCACTTGCAAGAAATGCTGAGACAGGGGTACCAAAGTGCACCTCTGAAGCACTGGGGATAGCTGAGGAAGTTGTAGACCTTCTTGTGCGCAGCATTAAGTCTGGGAGAAATACTGCCCCCAAGGAGGTTGGACTCCCTTCAAGATGAAGAGGACAGGCTAAAAATCAGTGCTTGGATCAGAGGAAAGTCACATTAGATATGGGACACAAATGTACACCTATGGCGGAACTGAAATCCGTGCTGTAACTGTGTGGTGGCACACTGGGTAGTTACTAGGCAGATTTTATTCACCTGACAATTAAACTCTTTAGTTGCTGATCTTAAGCTGCAGTTTTGAAGAAGTCTTCAAGGAAGGTATGAATTTCTGATGAAAAGAGGGAAAGGAAAAGAGGGCAAAAGGTGCCAGAGTTGCTTGTAATTGAGATGGGCTCTGGCTAAAGTTTGTTCATGTTCTTTTGATGTTCATCCATGGTCAGGTAGAGGGACAGGCCAAGAGAGAATGGGAGATGACCCTATCTGTTCTGAGCAGAGAATTTTCATAGGTAACTTCTAGAAGTCCCTTACTCAAAGGGATTAAATTATAAAGCATTAAATCATAATACTATGATTGTATTAGCTGAGGCAGATGGGCATTTTGCCACATTTCAGAGCTCCAGAAGAGGCATGCCGCAGCCAGCAGCACAGCACAACAATGCTTTGGTAGAAGTTACATCATGCAACTTTTAATGGAAGGAGCAAACAGGTTCTCAGCACTTCTGGGGGTAATACACCCAGATTTGGAGATAACAAAACAATCAGTACCCCGAAACACAGAAGTGGAGAAAAATGAAACACATAAGTGTCAAATCAGCTGTCCACATATCAGAAACTCTGACACATAACCAAAGCCACGGGACAGCCAGAAATGCTGCAATACAGTACCTTCTGTGAAATAATTTACTTTGGAACCATGAAGAACAGCACAAGGTAAGTCATGTCGACAGAGAAGGAAGCAGTCAGAGAGATAATGAGTAAGACAGTCTTCCAGACATGGCAGAAAGTATTACTTAAATATTCAAAATAATACACAGCCTTTCTGAAAACTGAAGACAAATAAAAACAGTGTCTTGTGTATTTGTAAGCATGAACTAAGACTACTACAAATGAGTTTAATAAAATTAATTAGCAAGAAGAAAGATGATGTGAGGGAAACAGAGGAGAAACTAGCCCTATTTTGATAATTTGTTTGTATCATAGTAACTTTCAGGTATAAATAAAGCCTGAAGAAAGAACCAAAGCACTGTTTGCTCTGAAAAACTCTTCTGGAGGCAAAAGGCAGCTAAGTCAAACCTGTAGCTGTAAATAACTCAGAATAGTTACTAGAGTGTTTCCTTAGACAGCTAAAGGTATTAATTCACACCCCAAATTATATATTTAACATTTATATTTATTTCTGTTTGTGATCTTCTCCTTTAAATTGTGACTAATTTCTGCAATCAATTTATAAACCAAAATTCACTGTTTTCATTTAAAACCTAGGTAGCATTTATAGTGAGCTTTGGTAAAAACCAACCAGCAAGCATCCAGTTCTAACCTAAGGCAGCAAACCTAAAAAATACACACAGCAAGCCAAACCACTACAGCTTCTGCTGCCAAATGATGGGTGGGGACACTAAGATCTGGGAAGGGTTATATCCCCCCTTCCCTCACACTATCCCCAGCTCCAAAAGTCCATTTGAGGCTTGATATTGTGAACCAGGTCAAAGGAAAATGTTCTCTCACAGACACTGCTCAGTGCCCCTTCATGAAGGATGTTCAGTAGCAAACTACTCAAAAGCCTGTTTGACAGTGATGAATACTTTTTTTTCAGACACTGTTTATTCTGTGCCAGAGTGATGACAGTAGAGAACCTTAAAATACTAAGAAAAGATCTGTCCAGGCTCATGGATGTCAGAAAACAATTTAGAAGGATTTTAGACATGGAAGGCAAAGAATGAGGGGAAGACAATAGAAATTGCCATTTGCAGTCAGAGAAAACAAGATGGGAGAGGAAAAACTCCTGGTGACCTTCATGCAAATTCTTCTTTCTTTATGCCTATCACTAACCTCTGTGCTACCTCATACCATAAGCATGACCCTGAAGTGCCTCACAACCAGTAGTTTCAGAGTTCCAGCTATCTATAAGGATGCAGCCCCTCACTGCTGCAATGCCCGCAAGGACCACAGAAGCTGTGCTCATGATTAGCATCCTGACAAGGCTCTTCCAAAAGAGTCAGAAGCCGTATGTGCCAGATCAGAAGGGAGTATGTCCAGCTCACAACATTGGTAAGGAGCTGATCTGCTCCAAGAAGAAACAAAACAGCTTGTTGTCACAGGCACTGTGTTTCTGAGAGTTCCTGCAGCCTGTGCTTTTGAAAAAAAAATATGAAGAGAAGAAAAAAGAGCAATGTCTCCCTTGCCATTACCCACAGATGTGCTACGTCACTCCCTTGAAGGTTAATGCAGCAATGCACAACTGTAAAAATTATCAGCTAACCTTGATAAAAACACAGTTTACAGCAACATCCAAGTAAACAGCAAATAAACTCCCCACAGGAAAAGGTGGATTTCACAGACGTGACACTGACACACTCCACTTCTGTAGATGTAAGTGATCTGTCTCTGTTAATTGAAATTAATTAACTGAAACATTCCACAGACAAAATGCTAAGACAAGTTTACTGACACTGAATCTTCTACTACGGGTCTACAGTAAAAGTAGGTCAAAGCCAAAATCTGACTAAAATAGAAGCTTGTCAGCAGGTATTTGAGCTAACAAGAAAGTTTTTGGAACTTCTGACTGCCATCTGAGAAGCTCCGTAAGCTCTCTGCTTATAAAGCTCCAGATCTTGGCAATGCCAATGCACTTGAAAGTATCCTATCCCTCCAGGCAAGAGGCTGTACAGAAGTGCTTTGTCTTTAAATAGAGCAAGAGCAAGGTATTACTATGCAGGCTGCTAAAATCTCAGATTTCAAGTCTCAACACAGCATTCCCCTTTGGTTTGGTTATATAAAACAGAAAAGCAATGTGCACAGCTTAATTAACAAGGAGTTCAGCACTGCAGAATGTGTAAATCTTCAGGAAAGAAGGCAGTGGTGATCAATGCACTGTCCTATCTTAAGATCATCTATCTGATAGCTTCAGAAAAAACTGGTTTACTTCTACCACACCAATTGTGTTGAGAATACACAGAGAAAAATCTCAGCTGACAGTGCCCCAGGGCAAGAAATAAAACTGTCCTAACATATCTTAAAATTGTAGGAATGAGTCTTTTCCTCTGGAGAGTGTTCTGAGGCATGATGTCTTGTTCCCTGATATTGTACTAGCAAGGATATTCTCAAAGCCAACTGAATACCTCTGTGTAGGGAATAAGAGCTCTGGCAATATAAAAGAATGCCATCCTCTTACCACAGGGGCAGAAAAAAGCCATAAGAATATTCTTTTCCCCCTACTGAATAGCTGAGAAACATACTGCATCCAAGACAACACACTGTTGCTCAGAATACAATGTTATGATATTTATCTTGCTACTGCTGGACTAGATGGATGCAGATAGACCCCTGTAAAGCTTTGGCATGTTAGAACGTCTCGATGGCCCTGGGAGTCTTATACAGAAAAGTCTATATCAGTCCTGCAATATAAAAATGAATGGAATATGACAAAAGGAAGGAAACGTGCTGTAAGTTCAGCCCTATGTTATCAGAGTGCACCATACCCAGAGAGGGCAGGGAATTAGGAGGCAAATTATAATAATGACATTGGGACTACAGTTCTAGGTTTTCAAAATCTCCAGATGAAAGATGTGCTTCCTTTATGGCAAGCTTTTACGCTGATGGGCACCTGACATATGTGTGCACTGTGTACTCATGTAAGATTCTCAGCTTCCAGATCCACCCTGAAGACAAATGCTGTGTCACCCCACTACATTTCAGCCCTCAAAAGGAGAGTTGCTATGAAGGGTTGAGCAGGTAGACACAACAAGTGCTTGAATATTATGAAAGAAAACAACACATTTCTTCAGCTGACAACTGGACAAAAAAAATCTCTGACTTCAACTCAATGGAAGGGAAACATCTTCCAACCTGCAAGATCTGGATTCTGGCCAATCTTTGTGCTGGTATATTCTTGTACACGTATATGTATGTATGCATACATCTGTGTGCGTGTATACCTATAGCTGATGTCCAGTGGGAGTGAAAAACCTCTGGAAGGACCCTACCTCTGGAAGGCCAAAGAAAATGAGAAACTTCAGAGGAGTGCACCCAACACAAGATCTTCCTTCCTCACCTGAAGACAGCACAAAGGGGCAGGCCAAGCCCTCAGAGGCTGATCGTGAAAACTGATAATTTGAAATGGAGGCCATTCAGCACATGACTAATACAAAGCAGAGCCATCCTCCTAGTAACATTACCCCTGTTGCCTCTGAAATCCTTTAACGCATCCAACTTATCCTCGCTATCAAAAGCCATTTCTGAAATCCCAGTCTGTTGCTGGTTTTGCTGAACTATTTTCATATAATTATTCACTGTTTAATACGTTTATAGTAATATTGGAAGTATTCACTTAAAATTGAACTTACCAGATGGGATATTCTTATCATCAATAATGAGATGGGCGAACGGCTGCTTCTCAGGTTTATTTCTCCTGTACAGTTCAATTCCTAATGCCTCCATTGCAGCTAGAGATAAAAGAATTGCATTACCTCAAAAAGACAAGTTAGTGGAACTGAAATATTTCTTATTTGTAAACCAGCACCTACCTTTTTCTGGTCTTGGTGACATTCTTCCCATGGAACGCTGGACTTCCTAAAAGGAGAAAGAGCCATGACTTTGATGTTGTCTTGGTTTTGTAATACTGTTTAGTTTACACACTTACAATACTCTGTGCATGTGTATGGGGACATTGTTCCACCTACAGTATATTCAGATGCCTGGGATATCTATCATGTAAATATGAGAATGTGTAATACAAATACACAGTTTAGCTGCCACAAATTACTTCCTCTCCCCTACCATCTAACAAAGGTGGATAGGAACAATGATGTGTATGATCACTGCATTATTTATTGAAGCAGTGGTAACAGGACATTTGCAACCTTTTCTACTTACTGCACTTGAAATATTCCTCCAAATATAATGGAACAGTGACTGGTAAAAAGGCATCACATCAAACAATGGAGTTTATGAACTTATTTAATTACTTGAGGTCTAAAGGTAATGAGAGGTGCAGTTCTACATAGGAACCAGTGTGTAATCACTAACAACTAAGGAAAGCTAACCTCTGAATTTCATTTGTGATGAGGTAAATGGAAATCTGCACTCCTTGCACTTGACCACTAACAGGGAAGGCTGCAAGACTGCAAGGCTTTACAGTCAAGGCACACTTCTAACAAGATATGCAGGAACTGAAGGATTAAGTATCTTCCCCATCTGTACTGAGCCAAATGAACTGGATGCCAGAATTGGGAAGTATGCAATTCTTCAAAACTGCAGATGAATTTTAACATGAATCAAACGCATGTTACACAAACCCAAGAACAGCACAAATTGCAGACATCAGGCATTACAAAAAGCTTTGTTTTTAATAATCCACACCCATCTTCCTCTTGAGAAAAAGATATAAATGGCAGTTTTCAAAAATCTAAGCAGCATGTTCTTCTTACAAACATGAACTGAGTCTTGGTAATATTAAAATCAATCCTCAATTCTGTCCCCTCTTTCCCCATGACATCTGTTTTCTAAAAAAACAGGCATAATATGCTTGTTATTCAGAACACCCCATACCATGGAGCCATCAAGATGTTTAGTAAAAGGAAACATTTTGCTGAAGATAGCAAGTCATGTCCTCTTTGAAACCTGAGTAGTCCTTTTTTCATCTTTATGTCACGCATTCTGCTGTTTGCCTGATTCAATCCATGTATATGCAATATGTCTCAGATTCGGCCAGATCAGCAATGTTCCACTGTGGTGTTTTAGAATTTGAAATCCTGCTTTGAAAACACCTGAAATCCTGCTTTTATGTAATTTTGCTACCACAGTGAAGTCTGTAATGCCTTAGCCGGTGCATTTATTACTCTCACTTTCCCCTTTCAGTAGGTATTTAAATGTTAAACC
The DNA here is from genome assembly GCA_013396755.1 of Sclerurus mexicanus. Taxonomy (NCBI): domain Eukaryota; kingdom Metazoa; phylum Chordata; class Aves; order Passeriformes; family Furnariidae; genus Sclerurus; species Sclerurus mexicanus. The sequence goes on from VWZF01001082.1 coordinate 171,039, forward strand.
AAAATGAAAAGCCACAGCAGTATGGAGGTTGTAGTATGACTATCAAAGCACAATACTTCAGCAGAGATGTGCTGATTTTGTAGATAAGAATCATGAAGATGGTTTTTGCTGTAGAGACGAGAAGAAAAGCAGAAGAATCACAACTTCAGAGAAGTAAAACTCGCATCCACCTCCCCCACTTACATTCACTTTACTTCTCTGATCTTCCTCCTTCAATCTCAGTTCTAGGAGCACAAAAATGAAGTTCAATTCTAGGAGCTGTACACCAGCATCAGCCACTAACCACACGTAAGTAGGAAATAGGAAGATGACAAGAAATTGCAAGTACTAGGTACTGTGAAAAATGGCAAAAGCCTCTGAAGAGAACAGGACATAAGGTGACAAGAGCCTGGGAGATGGACCACACTCAGAGATTACTGCACCACACCTAACCCTAACCCTTTCCTTTGAAGGGGAGACTTCTCTGTTTTCTTGCTTTCTTAATGGAAACTTCTCAAATGTGGAGTTTGCTTTCATGTATTTTCCTTCTGGGGGATGTAATAATGTTCTTGCCTGGAGAGCCTACTGGGCATATCCAAAAAGAACTATGTACATTGTAATCTCCTATTATCTAAACTGGTACCAAAAAAAAATCCCATGTTTGGTAACTGCTCAGCCTTTGAAATCCCTGAACTGGCCATTGGCTATTCTACTCTTAACTTACATTTTTCTTCAGAGCATAGAGTTCTGTTTTTGCACATTTCCAAAGAGTGTCTAGCTTAAGCAGCTGAGTACCTCACCTTCTGAGATCCAGCAGCCCAACTCAGCTCATTTTCCATGTAGAAAGGCTGTGGTCCTCACAGAGCAGTCTGAGCTGCTTTCCAGTTGTTGGTGGTGCTGTTCCTCTGCAGCATGACCACTTGGTAAGCAGAACGGCTACCCATGTAGTCTTGGGTCCACAACTCTCCTTATCCTGATGGTCTCATAGCCTACTTTCCTGTTTCCTAGAAGCATGTCTCTCTGACAGGAACACTCTCCTGTACTCCTCTTGAAGCTGTGCTGCTATGCAATTAGGAATGCAGGTGTCATTACACCAAATAGGAAATTATAAGCATGAGCTCAAGGCTAACACATTAAGAGCAGATGAAGACTGTCCTATGTTCACTGTCTCTTCTGTGTCCTTATCACTGGATTAGAAGTGGCTAGTCTGTGGCCAGGAAACAGAAATCCTCTATCAGTTCTCTAAGTTCTGGACTAGTGTCAAGTTCTTTACTTGGTTCTGATCAGCCCTATACAATTTTGACATTCCTTTCTGCTGTGCTACCCAGGCTTTCAAAAGGATGATGAAACACATATTTTCTAGTCCATAAAAAACAGATATGGATTTTTGAGTTTCCTCCTGAAGACTAAGTAGTTCAACACTTCTTTGTTTTTGCTGCATGTTTCCACAGCTCCAAGGTGCTGATACAGAAACTACCTTAGAAAAGCATTTTACCAGGTACTTCCTTCTGACCCTGAAGGACATTTTTCACCAGATATCTGAAGATATCCAGATGTTTAAAGATAGCCTCTTAATAAAAATTCCCTGGTATTTTTACTGCAAGGAATTAAGAGCTATAATTCTTCAACTCTTTAAACTATCAACTGTACTTTTTAGCACCTGAATTTCTTTAAGCAATGTAGAGTCCCATTAAGGAAGCAGAAACAGCTCAACAGAACCTGTGACTAGGTAACTGCTATAATGGCCAAAAACTAAATTACAAAATATTACCAGTGACTTCTCGTAAGACTGACATCCACAGAACTGTGTGTGATGCCAAACTGTTCAGTTATTTTTAGCAAAACTGTACACAAAAAGTCACACCACTCTGTTAGTCTTATGATAAGCTGCACTTGTACACCTTTGTGTAATTTGTTCACTGCCAACCAAATCAACTCTGCTGTCCTGCTTCCCACATTCCAACTTCCTTCATAGTGTCACTGTTTAAACAACAGACAAACAGTCACAAAATTGAAAAATGTCTTCCCTTCATCCAGAAAATTTAAGATGCCAATAAGAAGCTCATATTTTAAAGCTAAAAATCATTCTTTAACTGACTGGAAAGTTGGGAACTACCCTTTTCCTCATCCCCAGCAGGTTGCAGGTTTTACCCTTAGCACCTCAGCATGTTCAAAGCAAGAATAACTCTTGCTCTTCAAGTTATATCCAATATTGAGGATGGAGAGACAAGGCTACACTTGAACACATGACATTTATGCAAAGTTTTTCATCTCCTTTGGCTTTTACAATATCTCAGTATCTACTTTGAGCACTAATAAGTAGCTCTTTGAGACCAATAAAAATATAAGTCCTCTGTACATTCATGTATTTTTTCAGCTGTGATCTTAAAGCTTCTTTATACACCTTTTTCTTTTACTACCCAAGTGCTTTAGGTACAGCTAAGTACCAGGAAGAAGCATCTGATTCTCTTGCCGAAAATTCAGCAATGTGAAGAATGTTAATCAGGAAGTGAAATAGAAAGTACAAGAACCAATACTCATCAGACTATAGCATGGAGACCAGCAATACAACCTCTATCCAAATGAGTAGTCTATTGCTTGCAGAAAAAAATAAAAAATAAAAAAAAAGGCATGTCAGATTGTAGAATGGAAATGGTGAAATTTTAACAATTTACAGCAATCATCTGTGAAGCCTTTATTTGGCCCATAACTATATGCACTTTAAATGTCTGCTAAGTACATAGATTTCTTTATAAGTGCTGCCCTGGAGGTCTAGAAAAGCACTCTGTTGCCATGTGGGAAGACTAGCTTATGCCTGAATTCCCCAAGCTGCAAGAAGCTGGGAGTATTGCCAAGCAAAGTTACTTATGGATTGACCAAAGATATGTTTGTAGTCCTTTCTACTTCAGGCTCATAACAGACTTCATAAGGACTGTGGTTAGTGCATCTGGACTGCCAAAAGGTTTTTAGGGTTACATGGAAAAAAAATTAAGTAAACAGACAGGCTAGGAAAGTATATTATTTGTCTGCTTGAAAGTTTATATGCAACACTGAAAATGTGCTTTCTACTTAGTAAACTGTTCCTTAAGCAGAAATTTTATCCTGGAATATGTTAAGAAATTGATCATTTGATTTTGATTAGAAGATTAGAAAATCTTTATTTATTATTTTTTTCAGGAGACAAATATTTCTAGGCCTGACCTTGCAGCCCTACTACAGTGGTTTTCATAAGAGCACTTTCATTTTCAGCATCAATCCCTGCTTTAGATTTAAGCACTAGGTCTACAGGTGTGTAAAGAAAAAAGATGAGAACTGGTGTGGTAAGCTAGAAGCTGTAACCAGACTATAAACCTGAGCAAAAGCAAGCTGTCTGTTTTCATTTCCTGAACAGCTTGAATTGCAAAAGACAATATATTGAAAAATCACAAAGCATAAATGGTATTTTAAAGTGTTCCATTTTAGTCACTGAACATGCTGCCAGTTCAAGTAAGGATACTGTTTTTTAAAACTCACACAGGTTAGATGCTCCTTCAGGAAAGTGAAGAAAGCACAAACAACAGGAAAATTCTTTCAAGTCCCATTTGCTGTGTTCCCACACACAGAGGGTTAACACAACTGCAAATAAGCTTCAGCTGCATCTCTGCTCTTAACTGCAGCAGGGCTAAGGCAGAGCTTACAGAACATGATAAAGTATAATTCTGCCTGACACTATTACTTTCACTTCTCTGATATACCAAAAAGATGCAAACATAGCCTCAGGTGATCATTTTCCTATCTATTTTTTTCTCTATCATAGATATAAGATGACAAAGCATCTAGAACACTAGTGCAGCTGCTTAATACACTCTGTTGCATTCAAACGAAATTCAAAATCTAATTACTTTGGCAAGGGAAATTTTATTGTTCTCAAACTAATGGTCAACAGCCAGAAGAGTTATCCCTACTCACTACTTATCCTGGCCACGGACATTGCAGCATTTAACTTCCATCCAGACTGGCAGGATATGCAGCCTCAACTAAAGCCAATGCCTTTGTTGAGTAACCAGCAGCAAATGACCAGAATATGGGGCTTCTCACTGACTTACTGTAACAAGCTCCTTACTCTGTCATGGGAGTTGCATGAATGAGCGGTCTAGTACCAGCACACAGCACAGATGTAGGTGTAGCACGAGAGTCTCTATAAAATGCAGGATGAAAGAACTAATCCTACAGACTTAACTGTTTGTCTTCCCCTTAAGATTTTGAAGGAGGTCGCTAGCAAAAGGGACAAGACATGCTCCTATGTTTCTTTGTGTTTTGTTCTCAAAGCGATCTGTCACTTGGGGTTGTCTGTTAAAAGCAAACATTACATTAGCACAATTAAAATGCTATAAATTTAACTCAAGTACTCTAAAGTGTGAGTTCAGGTCAATTCCAATGTAGCAGCCTTAATCAAAAACTTCGAGTCCCATGCAGATGTGAAGTAGTAAAGCTGTAGTGGACCTAATAAGCCAGGGAAACCAAATACCATAGCAGATACTCATCTGTAAAACAGCCTATAATTAGCACTAAACACTCACGAATACAAAAAAGAGATCAAAGGCAGTAACTACAGTAAGAGGGGCTTGTGACATATATCCTGCCTGCCTAGGCTTCTTCATTAGGGCTGCTTCTTTTGTTATTTGTGTTTGGGAACAAGCCCTCATTCTCAACTGCTGGGTGACACTGCCCAGTCATCATGCTATGGCAAAGCAGTTCTTCTGTCAATCTGAGAACGGTCTGCACAGAATAGAGGACTGCCAAAGCGAGGGGGCAGGTGGCGAAAAGGGGAACACTATCCTTCACAGATAGGCTGCAGAAAGAGTAAAAAAACAAAAGCAAATGCTATCACCCTTCTCTTTCAGACAATATTTTACTTGCCGATGAACTTGACTCAGGAGAATCTTGTCAGAAACAGGAAAATTGCTTTGAAAAAGTGTGGAACTGCCCTTTTTTTAGGAGCATCCAAAGTGTTGGGAAAGGTATACATATATTAGCATAAATGACTACCATTCAGGACCACGTCAAATGTCAGAATGGCTAACCAACTAACTGCAATCAGTTTTCTCAGTATGACTTCAAGTCTTTCTTTCTTAAAAAAAAATAAAATAAATAAAATGTGTTTGAATATAGAATTGGGTAGCCATTGCCAGGCTCATGAGCAAACACAGTACAATCTTGGATGAAACTTCAGGTATTATTTGAACACCAGAAAATAATTTATAGGACTTGCCTCTGAATACAGATGTTGGGAAAATTGTTTTAAGTTCAACAAGACCATGAAAGAAAGGAACACATGGTCTGTGCCACTTACCTTCTGCACAGCCCTTTGGAGAGCCTGTTTCATATTTCTACATGACTCTGGCATTAACTTTGCTTCTTGACTTTCAAAGGATGCATCATGTAAATCTGTACTTTCTTGATGTCCAAAAAGTGTTCTGACACAGTGTGCGTGTTCTTTTGAAATTCTAGTAGGGTCCATCTGAAAAAAAAACATAAGCACAACCACAGCTCTAAGTGTAAGGGACACTTTTCAACCATCTCAAAGTTTGGCACCTGGATAAGTTTATTATCTAAATTTTCACTGTAAACAAAGAGACAAAAAGTTCCCAACATGGAGGTTTATTTCATCCAACAAACATGTGAGATAGGAAAATGAGTTATATTCTGGTGCTGCCTAGTTCATTAGTTTGGACTAGATATGTGACTTTCAAAAGTTAAAGATAAATCCCACTATTACAGTGAAATCAATAATCATTTTTTCAATTTTTCAATTCCGTTTTTCAACTACACAGTGCAGTATCACAGTTATTTTACCAGGAAACATACAGAATTATCCTTCCTCTAAAAGATTCTGTTTGTAAAATGAAGTTTCTACTTGGGCAAAGTACACACAACACCTAGCACATCATTGAGACTGGATGTGGCGCTTAGTGCCATGATCTAGCAATCGCAGTGGTGTTGGATCAGGGGTTGGACTTGATAATCTTGGAGGTCTCTTCTAATCCAGCTGATTCTATGATTTTCAAGAGGAGAAGCAGAAGCTTTCTCTGAAACTATATCACTGAAGTGATCGGCCAGCTATCTGGCTGGAATTATTTTGTGGGTGTGCTGGTTGTGGCTGGGATAGAGTTCATTTTCTTCACAGTAGCTGGTATGTGGCTGTGTTTTGGATTTGTGCTGAAAACAGTGTTGATAACAGATGTTTTTCTTACTGCTGAGCAGTGCTGACACAGAGTCAAGGCCTTTTCTGCTTCTCACCCCACCCCACCAGTGAGTGGACTGGGGGTGCACAAGGAGCTGAAAGTGGACACAGTCTGGACAGCTGACCTCAAATGACCAACAGGATATTCCATTACCAAACAGCATATAAAGCTGTGGGAGAAAGAAAGAAGGGTATGACATTTGGAGTGATGGCATTTTTCTTCCCAAGTCACCACTACATGTGATGGAGCCCTACTTTCCTGGAGATGGCTGAACATCTGCCTGCCCATGGCAAGTGGTGAATGGATTCCTTATTCTGCTTTCCCTGTGTGTACAGCTTTTGCTTTACTTATTAAACTTTCTTTACCCATGAGTTTTCTCACTTTTACTCTTCCAATTCTCCCCCCAACCCCATCACTGGAATGAACAAGCAGCTGTATGGGGCTTAGTTGCTGGCTAGGATTAAGCCACGACAGCGGTAAGAGATATTGCTACCTGAGTCACCAAGTCAGCAAAAGTCAGAAGGATCAAAAGATAATTAAACTGTACCACAAAACACCTCTGTTTCATTGGACCAAGACTGACAAGCTTAGAATATCTACAAGACGTTTTTAGCAATCAGTCTTTATGACTGAATCAAGCATGCTTTAAAATCCTGAATTCTATCTGTTAGATATATTGGAAGGCTATTCCAAGCATTAGGATTGTACCTTGGCAAAGTTTAATGCATAAATACATAAATTAAACCATTTCACCCTCTTTTCTCATACTCCATATCCTTTACGCTCCAGAGATATTAACAACTATCTTTCTGAGATGGCCTGAGACTCAACAATTGCTCTCAACTTGTGTTTATTCCGCTTTCACTTCGGGCTTGAAGTAGGGTTTATGCCCCCAGACTGTTGTCTAAGTTCTCTAACTGTATCAGCTGGCCTATTAAAGCCCATTTCTTTCCATCTTTCTAGTTAGGTAGAAGAAACAATTTTGTCTGAGAATTGCAAAAGGTAATACCTTATTTGTAATCGCAATGCAGGAATACCCAGACATTATGGATAGTGCCTAATGAGTGTTCAGTTTCCTTTAACATAGTGCTGGACACAACAGAACATCAAAAGGAAATCTTGCAGAATACAAAACAGCCCGAGTGAATCAAACATGTTACATCATTTGTTCACATGAACATAAATGCAACTCCCTAAGCCCAAAGAAGAACAGAGTTAAAAAGCATAAGGTTAGAATTACAGAGCTGAGTTTAAGTCTACACCAGCCAGGCAGACATCCAACAGTCATATACAGCAGAGAAACTTCCATTGCACAGACAGCAGCACCAAATGCTGCCTCCTCCATCGCATCCTTCTGCTGAAGTATCCATATGGAAATTGTTTGCCTGATCCATTCAGACCAATGCCAGCCCCTGTGACCTGGGTTTATCTGTCCCAGTCACCCCTGCAGATTTGGAATTAAACAGGTCATAAAAGGTTCACCTGAAGATCAGAAGATGCCACAGCTTTGAGTAAAGAGGATAGTGATGAGTTACAGAATGGCTTAGAGGCAATAACGTCTTCCTATGATGGCTAAATTCAAAAGCAAATCTGTGTATGGTCATTGCAGCTCTATGAGTTAAGCACTAAAACCTACACTGATGCCTTCTGAAGGCAGCAAGTGCAGTGAAGATTCATTAACTGCTTAGGCAGACCTCAACCACCACTGTGCTCTCACCACCTTCACCACAGAATTTAATTTCCCGATTTCAGTCTCCTCTTCTAAATCAATAAACAGGGAGGGAGGCATTTTTGCTGACTTTATTTGCTGAAAGATTAGCACCCCAAAAACAAACTCACTCCAGGTATCAGAAAAACATCAGAGCCAGTACAGGGATAGGCAGGATGAAATAGCAGGATGGCAGTACTAGCTTTAAACAATTGGAAAACTTCACCCTAAGAGCATCTCTCACAATATGTTCCACTAGTATTCAGAACTCAGAAAATCAACTGTAAACTGAAATAAACAAACAAAAACAAAAAAAAAAAAAACCCAAAAAAAAAGGCACAAAATGTTTACCAATAGCTGATAAAAGTTAGTTCATGTACAATGACTTGGGCTGGAAGGTACCTTTGGAGGTCTCTAGTCCAGCCCCCTGGTTGAAGGAGGACCAACTTGTAATAGGTCAGGTGGGGTAAGGCCTTGTTTAGACAAGCTTTGGGGAATGTCCATCAATGGAGACTTTCAACTTCTCTGGACAAACTGTCCTAAAACCTCACCACTTCTAGTGTGTAAAAACCCCTCAGCTACAGTTCTCCTTGCTGCCATTTATGACTGTGCCTCTTGTTTTTGCTGCGCACTTCTGAAGAGCCTGACTGTATTTAGGTAGCTAAAACCAGCGATTAGCTTACCTCACCTTAGTCTGTTCTTTGTTAGGTTTCAAGAATCCAGTTCTCCATTCTTTCACACATCACTGACCCTACCTATCACAGTGGTTTTCTGCTGGACTCTTTCCAGTTTGTTGATATGCCTCGGATATGGACCCAAAATACTATTTCAGATGTAACCTCTTATGTTGGGGTTGTTAGAGAACTGAAGGAATGAGGGTCTCCAACAGGATCTGGGCACCTGAGTCTTCTCCCCTCCACACAGATCACAGGATAGAAGATAGAAAGCTACAGCAAATAACTGCCAGTAGATGCTCATTTTTTCAGTAATACTACTAGTCAGACTACTGCCCCAGTTTTGGATTTATTAGAACACATCTTTTGAAAAGCACACAAGAAAACTAAATCTTACAGCACAAAGAACATGGAATTTGTAAAGGCCTGAACATCTAGCATGACAAATCATGCCAGCATAGACTTACAGATATCACCCACCAGCAATCATCAAATGTGTCACACAACACTGTGCCAGAACAGTAACCACAGATTGTACAGAATCACTTGTTCAGATTATAGCTTATCTGCTGAAGCCCTAAGCCAAAAAGCCAGTATCTCTGTACCTACAGGTAAAAGACTGAAAGTTCAATGGAAACCCTAACTGACATCTTCAGCAAGTTAGAGCTGTGCAGCCCATCACAGCAAAAAGTGCAAGTCTCTAGAGATATACTGTTTGATAAGGTGAAATTCTGATTTTGGGACTAGCTAATCTACCTGTTGCTCTTAACTTTTTCAAAGAATACACCTCATTTAACTATGAAAATTAATTCACTTGTCTGAAAAGGCATTCTCAGAAATCTTACATCTTTACAAAGAAAACGTACTGAATTGCCATGGCAGTAGAGAAGCATTACCAAGCACCGAGATCAAAACTGTGGGCAAGAAGTGATGCACAGAAAAACTTTAAGGGCATGCTCTGAGAAGAACTTTTAAAAAACATGAAAATTATTATGAAATACCAGAATGATCTATGGGAAGCCATGTGCTAACTTGCAGGGCAGAGACCTTCAGCATGAAGTCCTAAAGAGTTCATACCTGGAAGAAACATCAAGATGCAAACAAAAATAACGGAGAAAGCCTTATAACATGTGAAGTAACCTAAATGCCCTAGAGGAACTAATCTATTTAAAGAGAGAAGTGTCTTAGCTTATTTTTTTCTATCCATTGTATCTGACCTTGAAATCAGATCAAACTGTTTGGTGCCACTTGATTTTCATCATCTTTCATCATTCTAGTTGCACTTCTGGATTCTCTTCACCTAATTCAGGGCAGCCAAAATGAACTCCAGCATACTGGGCGAGATCAACCAAATTTACAGAATTAAGAACCAATTTTCTGATGTAAAAAAGATTCAGTTTCATTTTAAAAGATATAATACTTTTCATCCCCCTTTACTAATCAATTATGAGATGTTACAGTATCACATTAAACACTTACTCCTTTAACATTTATACAAACACTTATTTTCAAACTTAAACCACTTTCCAGACTATCAAATATCTCTTTGCAGTCCATGATCTTTCATAACCCATCAAAAAGGGGTTCCTCCAGACTTCCAGAAAAATGCTGATCACCCCAATCAAGCAGTTTTTTCTTTCAGCCACTGCTCTACAATGTTCACAAAACTCTAGATGAAGTCTTGAAAGGTAATTGTCTAAAAACATACCACAATGAAAGTGACAATTCTACATGGGCATGAAATAACAATAAAAATCTGACTTCCAGGTCTCCATTTATCCAAGTGTGAACTCTTCAATATGGCAGAGAACTTAATATTTGTATAGACTTTTAGTGGGGAAAATGCATACTCTTGGAGCTCTAGGCTAAACTATGGGAGTTAGACACCCAGCCCCCAAATTTGGATTTGAGCACTTCTGGTTTGTTCCAGTGCCCTCCCGTCCAGTCAGTGTTAGACCACATTCCTACTCTTTTATGATCTAAGTGCACTAAGGAAATTGGCCAGAAACAAAAGCTTAAAAGCTAAACTTTTGGAGACTATACTTCAGCATTTACCAGTGGAAGTTAAATAAAATACTTCGCTCTCTTGCCACGTGCAATGCATGAGCCTCTACTGAGTGACGATTTCCAGCTGCTCTGAGTACCTAACTAAATTTTCCTGGCAATTTATAGATAATGAGCAAATATTCTTCATAAAATTTGAGCAAAAAAAATGCTTCAGACCAATACATTCTGTTATTGTTTAATTTCTTGGATTCAATACACTTCACTGGATGGACCACAAAGCAAAGTCAAAACATCCTAATATTCTTACATTTCCGAACACTATTACGAGAACACGGGTAAAATTCAATTCTTTGCGCTTTTTTCTTTCTTTTTCGACATACCAACTCATTGTCTCACTTGCATTGCACTGCATTATTTCTTGGCCACAAACATGTGTTTACCCGTGAAAACCTAGTGTCAGTCTTAGTTATGTGTCTTGTGAAATTCCAAATGCTCAAGCCACAAAATAAACAAAACTAAGGAAAAACCAAAACCTCAACTACTGTCTCAGCTTATATTGTGTCATGATACAGCCCAAATGATTTTATGCAAATACAGACAAAACGTGTACGGTAAAACTGAGTCAGAGTTTATTCAGACTCTTAGCTAGGGTTTTAAAGAGCTTATCAAACATATAATTTCTTAATATCAGCCTGCACAATCAAATCTTTCTAATTCACATTTGGTTAATTCACCAAGCAAACAATTCAAATATTTTCATGCACAGCTTCTACTACTAACATCTCATATTTTAACAAAATAATACATGAAACTTAAGTTCTGTTATTAAAAATTTAGATAGATGACATTTGCACTGAAAAAGCCCGATTGAGATATCTTAATATAACCAAACTTGACAGAAATATTTTCAAAAGAAAGAGATGTTTTCAAAATCATGTCCCATATAAATAAAACACTCTTGAAGAGTGTGAAATAAGAATTAACTTTTGCAGGACCTACTGCATTTTTCCATTTATCTTATTTCACAAGTAGAAGTGGCAAAAAAATATAGATTATCATATCTTATTATTGTGAATTATGTCCTTACTTCAAAGGCATACTTATTATTCTATTTTCCAGTGATGACATTTTCTCCATTAGAAATTTTGCAGGAGATGACTTCAGTCAAGCCTACATCGAGTTATATCGCCTCTTTTAGATGTTTTGGAAATTCAAGTCAACAAAGGACTCCATTCAACAGCACTACTCTAAATCTACAGGAACAAGAAACCAGCAAGATAATTAAGCTGCCAAATGCAGAATTACACCTGGACCATGCAATTCTTTTAAAGCAAGGAAGAAGAAGAAAAATAGCCATTATGGTTCTTTTTACCCTTTGTAAGGCACGTGTGAAGCACTGACATGCACCTATGAAAAAGAGTCCTTAATAAGGGGCTTAATAACTTTGATTTGCTGTTGTGATTGCAATGGCTCTCTAGCCTACTAATCAATGCATAGCTGTGCATCTCTGAGCTATGTTTTGACAAGAATGTCTTGTCAAGTTCATGAACATCTGGAGTGAAAAACATTCCCTGTCAGAAGTTGAAGCAGGCATTCATTTATTTAACTGTCAAGCAGACAAATAGCTTTAAGCTACTTTACACTGAGTCACAGAAATTAAATGTCACTCTTCTGAAGTACACAGGTTATGATTAACTAAGTACTGTCTTGCTGTTCCATTTCATTTTTGTAAAAATGGAAAGCACAAAGCCATTGTCAGTAAGAAAATGGGAAATGATCTGCATAATAAATGATCAGCAGTGCTACTGTGTATTTGATAGTCATTCATCTAAGTGGGTATACATTTGTGCAACATCTGCTTTCGGAGTGCACTTCGTTAAGAAATCCAGCCTGCTACATCAAGATCAAGCACCTCTACCTAGAAAGTAAACCGAAAGAAACAGGTTTCCACTCTCTGCTGACTTCAAATGAAAAGTATACACAACAGAAGTGCCACTTCCATGCGAAGTAACTAGCTGGCAGCTCCCCACTTCCTCTGAGAGGGCTCAGCCTTGCAGGGTAAGAGATGCAGCAGCGAGAGAATCCAGGCAGCCGAGCCATTTCCAAGAAGCGGGCTCCTCATCTCTCCGAAAGCTCAACCGCTCATCACCTTATCTCTCTCCACAACGACACCTCCCGGTGCCCCTTCCTGCAGGCAGCGCTGCCTCTTCTGCAGCATCCCCCGTCAGGCTTGCGGCCTGGCAGGTGAGGGGCGGCTCTCCCCCAGATGTTCCCAGAAAAAGCTCCTGAGCTGCAGCGGGCACCTCTGGCCGATGCCCACAAGCACACAGACCCGGCTCCTCCGCAGTGCCCCTGCGCAGCCTGAGAGACAAACCATCCCAAGTGATGTTGCGTGGTGGCTTTTGTTCCCTTTTAAACCATCTCTCCCGCTGATTAAACATTTATGGCAGCCAAAGACCTCAGACATGTCAAACTCCGCTCCAGCAGAACACTGAAAGCCGATCACTAAAAACCAAAGCCCTGCGAGACTTCAGGTGAAGGATCATTATTAAGCTGTTTCCCGAGTCGGGCACCCCTCATATCCAACCTCGCTGAGCATCTCTGAACCCCAACACGCACCCGCAGCCCAGAGCGCTACCTAGAACACCTCGGGCTGAGCGGCTCCAGTGACCAGGGGACAGCAAAAGCTGGGCAGGGCATTGGGAGCCCATCAGCCCGACGCCACTCAAAGCTGGCCCAACTTCGGAGTCACATAAAGGTGTTTTCTGGCTTTTTTTCTTTTTTTTTTTTTTTTTAATAATTGCCTCACCCGCACCGACACGAGCGCCTTCCCCTCTTCCGAGGGGTGCGAGGCGGCCGCGGTTCCCACGCCGGCCCCGCACCCGCACCCTGCGGAGGCGCCGCTTACCTGCGCTCGGAAGTACAGGAAGAGGGCGACGCTGCAGACCACCTGCCCGAGCCCCAGGAGGACGAGGGCGGCGAGGAGGGAGCGGGAGGCGGGCGGGGGGTGCGGGTGTGCCTGCGGCGGCGGCGGCGGGGGCGGCGGGGCGCTGTCGTGTCGGCGCTGCTGCTGCCCGCGCCTCCGCCGCGCCGGCAGTGAGCACAGCGCAGGCAGACCTGCCTCCCCCGGCTCCTGCCCACTCGCCCGCTCCTCGCCCCCACCCTTGCCCCGCTCGAGGTTTGCATTGCACCCAGGCAGCCCCGCCAGCCGAGGCCTCTCTGAGCCCCAAGCTGCATCTGGAGGATACATTCCGCCCTGGATTCCAGGGTACCTGGAATCAGCGTGCACCTCGAGTGGTTCCCATCAGTCATCCCCTAGCCGCTTTGGTGGGCCAAGGCCTTCAGGGTCTGTCCTCTCTGCCCCACGCTCTCACTCAGGCCAGGCTAAAATGACACAAATGGTGTTGACTTGCACTGTCCAAAAGAGGCAATGCAGTTCACAGATTTGTTAAAGGAATGGGGTAAAGAAATGGCAGAGGTGTGCTGGCATCTGGCTGCCAGTGAAAGCAGCTCAGAGCCTCCTCATGCCCCCACGTGCAGCCAGTCTGCTACAGATGTGTTTCTGAACCCTTGGTTAGGACCATCTTAGGGCATTTCCCATGTCTCAGCTTGCATTCCATACCAAAGGGAATGGTATGGAATACCATTGTGGCTTCATACAGCCACACCCCAGTTTGTAGGCACTCGCTTTCTCATGGTCCTCTCGCGGTCCCATTTAGGCTAAGTGTCCCCTTTGTCTTCTTACTCATTTAAAGTGTGCCTATTTATGGCCCTTCCTGCCTCCATATAGTCTTTTCTCCATCTGGAGTTTCACTCATCAGCTTATCTGCACTTTGAGATTCACTTATTTCTTTGGTAAGTAAAGCTTATGTGCCTGACAAGTTCACTTTGTGGAAAACATTCTCTTAATTCCTATGATAGTGCTTGTTGCGATGGCAGTGCATGTATATTAGGTCTGCAGCCCTGTAAAATTCAGTAGGGAAATGGTCCAGACATAAAAGCAAATGAGTTGAAATATGGCTCAGGCTTCGAAGAACATGGGAGAATGACACAGGTCTATCTTGTAGGTCATCTTGTCTGTAGAAAAAAGTCTAATTTTTGACTCTTCATACTGAACAGAATATCCTGTTTAGGTCTGCCTAAGCTAAGAAACTGAGAAATTTTACCTCCCAAAGAGGTTGACTGGACCAGACATAATTATGTCTCCAACAAATTAAAGGAAACTGAAACTCACCAAACCACCATGCAACAAATTACTATCAAAACAAGCTGATATCATTTAGCACTGGACCCAAATAGTGCAATGACAATTCCTTTACCAACAATTACGCAACATCTGAGAAATGATGATGAGAGCACCTGCATCCCAACAATACCCACCCAGGAAGTCATGGAGAAATACCCCAACCTTGAATAGCTCCCTGTATCTCTTCTTTCTAAATGCTTACTTTTATGCTCAGAAACATTGGGAGCATTGTGGTCTGTAGTCCAATTAGAGGAATTGTTCCTGTAAGTATGTCTCAACCTTTCTGAAAACAATATGAAGGTAAAATAGCCACCATCACCTGTAAAAAATCCATGAAAATAATTTCAGATTATAATGACCTGGACACTCCTCAATCAATTTTACGTTGATCTACAATGACAATTCTTTCAGAAATATTTTTTTCAAAGATACAACAGGGATTTTTAAGAGTCTATGTAGTTTTTAAAACCCAATCACCAACTAGTTATCAAACAATTGATAAAGAAGAAGTTAGGATAATGTCAGTGATGCTAAGAGATGATTTTTTATGCTTTCATATGAGAAGGAACTCAAGAAAAACCTCTGGTCTTTCACCACAGAGTTCATATTTCTTCCTAATGAAGAAGGGAAAAAATGTGTTAATTCTTGCCACCTTAAGGTGCTCTTCTAGATTCTTACAGAAGGAAACCAAAGGAGACTTTTACTGAAGAGCTATGAGGATCTGCAGACACCATCTTTAAATATTTTGTTATGTATGAAAACAGCTTTCTCCAAACAAACATGCTTCCTCCAGGATCACTGTGTCATAAACTATCTTCTTACTGGCACCATCTTTAGTATTACCATCATGATGCTACACCAGGGAAGCACTATGCCTGACCTGATGCCTAAGTGACATCAGCCTAACTGGTGCATAATGGGCATCTTATATATGTAAGTCTATTGACATTTAGTCAAACATTAATAGTCAAACCCTTCTATTTCATCTTCATCCACAACAATTTCATCCTCACAAAGTTCCAGATGTGACTACAAGCACCCCAGTACTTGTACCCAAGCACCAGGATGTCAGGCCCTTCAGGAATCACCTTAAGTGAAAGATTAACTTTTCCACCAAACCAACGTGGGTTCCTAGGATACTCTAGGGTACATAAATGACATCTGTACTGAAAACTTGGATTCCCTCATTGATTTCTACCACAAATTCAGCAACCAGAATTGTCCATCAAACTCTCTCCGGAAAACTTACATCAGCATCGACTTTCTAGACACCAAGGTCAACACAAAAAATAGCAACCGTCAAACTACCATATGCAGAAAATCCACAGACCAACACACCTCCTTCCACAAACCATCAGCTATCCAAAACACACTAGAAAAACTGATATAGCCCACAGACATCACCTCATTTGCTCTGAGGAAAACACTCATGACACACCCTCACAAAGCTACAGATGATGCTCATCCAACAGTGACACTCCACTGGGATTGCATATTTGAGAAGCCACCTAAACCTTATCCAAACTTACTACAATACAGAGAGAAAATCCCCTACTGGGTATCATATACCACAACATGCAAGAAATGTATACTGGAAAATGTTAATTACTTGTAGCTCATAATGGAAAAAAAATCATACCTTGAAATGATTTTTCCTAGAAACACCCCTCTTTCCCTTCAAACCACACTCATTATCATTAGCTCCATCACTGAAAGCAAATTTTGGCTGACCAGCAGATGCTGGCTAGAGCCAAATAGCTCAAGAAAATCATATCCAAATATTTCCGTGGCCCTCAGGATAAACACCTGCTATAGCAGAACCATGGAAATATACAGATCCTACACATAAGCATTCTGAAATGTCGTAGGCATCATGCAATGTGTTCACGGCTCTTGGGGGACTCTGTGGGTGAAACCAAACAACCAGCATGTGCTACCTGATTAGGAAAGAACAGCTACACCCAGTTATAAATTGGAAAATTATATTCCCAAAACAACTACTCTATCTCTAAATTGGCAGTCCTGACACTGCAAGACCAAAGATGGGCCAGAGAACTAAAATGTGCAAGTCTATCAGATACCAGATTCCACATCAGGTGAATTTGAGAAAGACTTCTGAGTTTCCCCAGTTCTCAGGTCTTGCTGATCTTTGATGGGAATTACCGTTTCCTCTGATCATTCACACCACTTATACTGTTAGCAGGGTCAGGATCACCCTCTGCTCCCAAAGTAGAAAACACTTTTCTTTCAAATGTAACTGATTAAAACAATTAAGTACAATTCAAAGCAATGAGCTACAATTCATATTTTCTCTATGCTTTGGATGCAAAGAGTAGTTTATCTACATGAAAATGAGTCTGCTTTTTCTAATATCTGCTTTACACAATTGTCTCTGTTGGCCTAATAAAAGGTATTTTCTTCCAAAAAAAAAAAATGGCATTCTTTGGATTGTGTGAGGACTAATGACATGCATAACAGTTCCCATGAACAAAGTTCTGGCTCTATAATTGGTAAAGGATGCACTTGCATGAGAACCCAGTTGTGATTCTGTGCTTGTAGATAATGTCACTGTAGATATACGCAACCGCTCTATAATGTGAACTCTTGGCCCCTGAGCAGAACACAGCTCTTTGCTATTGTCTACAAAATACTTGTGTTGCAGGAGATGATCACAAATATTCTACTTGTTGTGAGAAGACTGCATAGCTGCTAGGATTTTTTTCATCATTTTGCTTTGAAGCAAAACAGGAAACTGTGTTTACATAAAAAGGCTGTGTTGAAAGTAGTTCTCATTGCGACGTTGATTCTCATTGCAGAGTTGAAAGTCTTGAAAAATCTGAAAATGTCAAAGAGCAACAAGCCTGCAGGTCAAAGCAAAAAATCAGGGGGAAAAAACTTTTTTGTTTTTTTTTTTTTTGTAATTTTAGCTTTTTCTCTTTCAAAATAGGGAGAATCACAAGAAGTTCTTCTGATCTTCCCTTCAAATAAGACAGCATTTTTTACCTAGAGAGAGAGATTATGCAGCTGAAATATTCCATTTTGGTAAAGCAGTTAAATACATATTGTATTCCTACACCAGCAAGACTTTTTCCTGTGGACAAATGTTTGTAACTAAGGTGTCTGGTATTACTATTGATTGGAATATTGTTGGCAAAATTACTTCATCAGTAAAAGGTTGTTTTGGACCTGACACAAATGTTTAGTTCAGATGTATCAATTTTGAGCATGTTTTGGAGAGTAAGGTTTCCAAGGAACAGCACAGACTCTTTAGGGAATGTAAAGAGAATCCTGTACTGAAACTCTGACCTACTGAGTGTGAATAGGGATGTTTTGATGCAAGGAGTGAAAATAGGCAGTCTCATTTTCCCTGCATGTTAGGAGGAAATGATATTCTACAACTTACAATATTGTCGTGAGTTGGATTTAACCACTTTTTTCACTTCTCCACATGCTATATAGTGGTTAATATAAGTAAATATGTAGGTGTAAGGAGAAGGATGGCAAAATATGACCAATAACACAGAATGCCTCACTGGAAAATTAGGCTTTTATTAAAAATGCTATTCTAGAAAAGGCTGGGAAACAGGAATTGATAAACCAGGAAATAATTACTATATTTTAAAACAGTGGAAAAATGCATTAAAATGTCATTTAAATTTTCCAGCAATTTGCCATTCTACTTCTTTTTAGTCTAGTGGGTATGAGAAAGGTCAAAACAATGATGCTGAAATCTCAACAGAAACAATTAGTGTGAATTAAAGTCTTTTATGTTTATGTATAAACTCATAAATTAAGGTAATACAAGTAGCTTTTTTTCCCTGCTCAGGAAAAAATTACTTGAAATTAAATAGAACTGAAGACAGACACAGGGTGTTGGAGGAAATACTGGACAATAAGTAAGAAAACAGTTCAAGTCGGTCTAGATTTGGTAAAACCAGGGAGGGGGAAAAAGGCCCACATTGGTTGTCAGTAGTTTAAGCCCTCAGAGCCTGTTAAAAAGCTCAAAGAAATTGATGAATATATGGTTCAGGACTTTGATATGTTTTGAATCAAGTTTCTTCAGTAAGAAGACTTGGAGTCACCTTATATGGATTTGCACAATTTATTTCTGCATTGTACAACTTTCACACATTAGTATTACATCACCTTAAGGCCCCTTTTGCAGGAGAGGGACTTTCTGGATATTTCTTTAAGCTAGATAGGCTGAAGCATTTCTGAATATAAAATATTTCTTTAGCATCACTTGACTGTCATAGCACATTTCTTTGTAGTGCCTATGTGTCAAGTATCCTCAGCCAGACAAAGTTTTGACCAAGTTATAGGTGACATGCAGAGCTGTGAGGCTCCTGAGATGGAGTCAAATGATAGGTGGGAGTCCACCATCCTAGTGATTATAATCCATTCCAGGAGCACAGGCCGTGGAGCATTTTGGTCATATGAGTTTAATGTTGGATAAAGTCACTCTGGTCAAACTATACATTAAAAGTGTTTCAATTTTATTTTTCCAACTAAAACAAAATAAAACATCATACAATACAATAAACTGATTAAAGCATTACAGAAATAGTATTTTTCATTAAATGACATTGTCAGAATTAGTTGAACACTTTGTATCTAAGTTTAATAAAGTCTTTCCTTCTCCATGACTTTATGTTGAAATACATGCATTCCTAAATTTTTATTGACCATCTGCCTAAATGTAAATATTTCAATTTACAATGCAGCAAGGAACTGTCTAGCTTTTCCTTCTTGTAGCCATCTTCCAAGCTTCTACTACACATCTACTGCTTTTGGTACTGCCTAGAAATGGTGGGATTGCTCTGATGCCAAGGAAGAACCTGTTGCTGCTATTACTGATCAGACTTACTTAGGGTATATGCAACTGAAAGCTAATAATTTTTTTTTATATCATCTGTGCAGCAGAACAGTTTTCTCATACAGGAGGATAAGAGTAGTACTGAGTAAGAGGGAGATCCATCTAGTCACATTTGCCTGTGTGGGTGGCAGCTGCTGCATAATAGGAGTAGCCATGTCCAGCTGTGGAAAGCAGTGTGGCTAGCCCAAGCCCTGCTCTTTTGGAAACCAGACTGCAGTTGCCTGGAGTCTGTCCTTCATAGAGATGGTTTTGTTAATCAAGTGGAGTCTGGAACTCCAGCCACCAAGCTGGAATTTCTGGGTCTGAGACTCTTGAACTGTCTGGAAAAGTGGTTCAGGCAAAAAAAAAAAAAAAAAAAAATTAAAATCCCAACCCAGGATTACACCCCAGCACCTGCAGTTCACTATCCATGGTGACAGGGAGTAGAACAGTTACGTGTTCATTCAATATCCAGGCTCTCTTGCTGCCCAAGAATCCAATAGCCGCAAAATCAATAGTGAGTAAACCCAGCTAAGACAAGAGATTTCAGAAGTAGGAGTGGCTAACGGCCTATGCACAAGAAAAAAGTAAAAGAAAGGGCAAGTATGTAATTAGACTTCCCAGTACACTACAGCAGCTTGTGGCTCAGAGCTACCCTAAGCCAGTGGTGGTATTTTTTTGTGTTTAAGTCTGAGCCTGAAGCTGCTTGAGGATTCTGATAGTGTGTGTACATGTGATGGAGCCTTGGTGTGAACTGAGTCTTGGATGGAGCAGGGACAAGAAGATGTGACAGAAAAAGAAAAGGCATAACACAGCAGCAATTACAACAATGAATGTGAGTCAGAAGCTATCAGACATGCCCAGCAGGGCTTGTGGCTCACAAGAGGGGACACAGAGTACCAGATGATATAGCAAAAATCCCTTAGAAAGGAGATTGAACAGAGAAGACCTGGAAACATGGATGAAGACCCATGGGAACAGAGCAAGACTGAAACACTTGGAGGTCAACACAATGGAGAAGTTCCTTCTCAAAAAGTAACATTCCTAAATCATAGGAAGGCTTGGGTTGACAGGGACCTTAAAGATCATCTAGTACTAAGTACACAGTGGTATTGGAAAAAAAGTTGATTGAGATAAATTAACTGTCCACTTCATGTAGACAAATCTTCATCTTACAAAAGAGACATGGCATTGCAGACCATATGGGAGGAGGAAAGAGGATCTCCTTTTGGAAGAGAAAAGGCAGTGCCTCTATTCTTCCCATTAAAGTTTTGACAATGTTCTCATCAAATCCCATTAAATGTCACAAATTGCTTTATTCCCACTCGTCTTGCTGGCACTGATCATGTCAGTTGGTGCTCTCTGAGCACTGGATGGAGCCTGGCACAGAACAGCCATTGAGGAGGAGATGTTGGGCTCTCCCACAGTCACTCCACAGGATGTGGGAGACTTGCCTTCACATTCCTCTTTTGCCAGTGGGAATCAAGCCCACAAATATTCCAGGATCCGTAAGAAGAAATCCTAACCGCATATCTGCATGCTGGCTGAAGGATGGGCTCTCCCAGTTTGCATAACAGTTTCAGGGATTTGGAAAAGGAAGCAAATGTGAAAAAGAAGAATATAGGGGTGTTATATGGGTGTGTTCCCATAAAAAGCAAAATCTGCCTTAGAGATAATATCTATCTGGAACATCTGTCTTCATCTCTTACTTCCTTGTTTCTCCACATATTTTAGTGGTTAAAGCATGGGGCAAGAGCATCTGGATTCAATTCTGCCTCAGTGAAGGAAGACACAGAAGCATGCCCCATGTCCTCAGAAAGTAGTATAATCATCTGCTCTTCTAACATGAGACCAAACACATCTGCGTAAGCCCACCTTTCAGAGCCGTTCCACATTGCTCGGAATAATTAGAAGGAAAACCAGCTGGGATTTTCTGGCTTAGTAGGATGCTCAATGCAGAAAGGAGACAACATGAATTGGAGAAAAGTTTCAGATAAATTATGATGTGATGCTGAATGTATATCCTGAAAGCAGGGATGCAGGGCTGAGGTATTTCTGGCTCAGCACCGGTACTTGAGGGTTTCATTCCAAGTACCTGCTACAGAGAAAACACTACAGACCCAGCTCAGGACAGTGTCCCAATGCTTTGGTAAGGATAGCATGAAGTTCTGTGTTACAGTGCTCAACATGGCAGCCCCAATGCACTGCAGGTGATCAAAGCCTGCACAGTAGCTGAAGTAACCTACCAAAACACACATTCACTAGGGTTTTTTCTCCTTTACCACCTTACTGATCCTGCAACCAGTACCACTTAACAGTTCAGATTAAGACTGTGGTAAAATCTGCCCAGAAGCATTATAAAGCAGAGGTGTGTTTTACAGTATGAGGCCACCTGACATAGCATAGCTACTGTAACATAGTCAATAGCAAAGAAATGCGTTAGTACTTGTCACTTTTTTTTGTACTATCAGTTATCTGTAGGTCTGTAGTGCTGAAACTTGCATAACCCCTTCAACAAGTGCACCAGGACTGCACAGAATCAGCAGTGGTTCCAGGAAATATTCAAGTAGAGAACAACTTCCTCAGCAGCATTTAGCTCGGACCCTGAAGAAATAGGGTAGTTTCTTCACAAATAAATACTTGCAGACAATTATACCCTATTCTGCTTCATCAGACAAAAGCACAATGAAAGAGCGAACTGAAACAGAGAACACCGCTGTTTATTCTACCACAGTTTTGAAGATCTCTATTCTAATTACATATCATAAAATACTTTGATGCCTCATGTAAAGGCAAAGTGTGAAAATAATACTTTGCTAGTTGAGAATTTCCTACTAATTATAGCTTGAAATGTTTGCATTTGCTTTATTTTCTCAAAGGCAATTACCAGCAAGTGGGTGAAGTTGTGAGAGACTCTAAAACACAGTTCTCTAGATCCAGATCTATTTTGACAGGGGGACAGCATTGGGGCCCCAGTGAGAGCTTGCAATCTGGCCCAATCTCGTACCCACACTGAAGAAAGATTTCTAATTGGAAGCAGGACAAAGAAATGCTACCAGAGTATCAGAGGTGTGAAAAGCTTTCCAAGTCCAGGCTAAAGGGCTATAATTACTAGACACAAATACATTAGGGATATGACAGTGGAAAAGGATCTTACTTAAAGATCTACAGACAAACTGCAGATTGACAAATTGTCAAGAATTATTTAAGCAGAAAATCAGAAGGTGGCTTTCATGGAATCATAGAGTACTTTAGGTTTGAAAAGACCATTAAGATCATCGAGTCCAACCATTAACCTGACACTGCCAAAGTCACCAGTGAGCCGTGTCCCTAAGCACAGTGTGTACATGTCTTTTCAATACTTCCAGGAATGGTGACTCAAACATTTCCTTGGGCAGCCTGTTCCAATGCTTGACAATCCTTTTGGTGAATAAATTTTTCCTAATATCTAATCTAAACTTCCCCTGGTGCAATTTGAGACCATCTCCTCTTGTCCTATTGTTAGCTGCTTCAGAGAAGAGGCCAACAACCACATCTCTATAGCCTCCCTTCAGGTAGTTGTGGAGAAAGATAAGGTCACCCTTGAACCTCCTTTTCTCCAGTTTAAACAGTTCCAGCTCCCTCAGCTGTTCCTTGTAAGACTTGTGCTCCAGAGCCTTCGTCATCTTCATAGCACTTTTTGTACCCATTTAGGGAGTAATGTTCTGGAATAACCTACCAGCTAGAGTAGATGGAGCAGAGAACTTCTATAGAAACCTCGCTAGATAGACTTTACTTTTTCTGTGAAAGGGATAATTTAAGTGTTTTATGTCTTGCAATAGCAGGAGTCTATATTGAAAGGTCTTTTCCAGTCCTTCTTCTCTGGTGACTTCTGCTTTTGGTTATCAAGAACTTTTGAGTACTAAGGGGAAGATGCTTCTCTGCTTGTGCAAGGTGCATGTACCTAGAAGCACAGGGGAATTACATGGTTTCTAGCTTAGGGGAGCATAGTAAGTAGATCTATAAAATAAAGCTGCTTCTCCTGCAGTTTTGAAATTGTAATAGGAAAGAGTTTCATTGGACAAAAGTTCAGCATCTAGACATTGTTATCAACATGAATGGAGAGGTTTAAAGAATGAAACTGCAATACAAGATTGCCATTTAAAGTTCTATGAGGCTTTCTTCTCTTGGAGTCCAATACCTATTCTGCCTGTAGTTAACAGAAAACTGAAACCCACAAAGAAAAGGGAAGGTTTCAAACTCTTGCAATAAAAAAGACACCACTGGTAGAAAGACCTCCAGGTTAATAATTTTATAAATTGGGAAGTGGATCTGGAAAGGAGCACAGGGAGAATTCTACTCCATATAAATCCTCTGGCATTGTAGCCAACATGCAGAGCAAGTCCATGGACTGTGCTTGCAGGTGATGGTTTTATCTCCCTCTTTTACAGAACATCATCTTTCCCTGATAAAAAGTCAACAACTTAGGCAGCTTAGTGCTTTTACTTATTTTTGCTCTCCAGATATCTTTTAATAAAAAAGTAAAAAATAAAAAATAAAAAAAGCAAACAAAGCAAAACAACAAACAACACTTGACCCAAGGTTTGTTTCTAGTTAGAAGACTCACCATTAATTAAATGGCAGCTTTTCAATCCCATCACCACACTTATGGACAGCAGAGTTCAAGAAGTTCATGAACTGGTTCCCCACAGTTATCTTGAACATGAACTCACTGTTTAGTCAATGGCTTAGAAAAACAAGACTGGACAGCTGGTCTCTGTGTTACTTACCACAGTCTCAGGGCAGGGACAGAGGAAATTTAGAGAGTATTTCCAAATACAGGCTGCCAGATTATTCAAATCTACAATATATCCACATAGATGTTAGGTATTATTTGCTCTGGAATTTAATGTCCACTGTAATATGCTCCCTGTTTTATGAAGTGTGAAGGCTGACATTTGAAATGAGTGCTATTTCAAAGCCTGGTATCTGGTTGCTACATCTGGCTGTGTCATGTAGTCTGGGGAAGTGCCTTACCACAAGGACTTCAGCCGCAGAGGATGGTGAGACAGATGAAGCTAGATAATCTTTTTTATGTCCATAAAAAAGGGTCAGGGTCAGTCTTTCAACACCAAGAAGAACTAAAACAAATAAACAGAAATGGGACACACTGTAATTAATGGCTCCATAACATAATAAATCTAAACAGCCTCTTATTTTCTATCCATAGTTCGCTTCAGACTAATATGAAAGTTTAGAGGGAAAAAGAGGTCTTTCCTCTTAACTGTTGAATTGGAACTTTCTGACCAAACCACTTTCAAACTGAATATGCATGTAGACAGAGCACTCCCCACACATAAGATCTCTGTCTGTATGTATGCATGTGTGTGCCACTATGTCATTTGAGAGGGTTTTTCTTCTCCCAGTGTTTCCTCATCTTAAGAAAACACCATGCTTTCACATTAGGAGCATTTCAAAAATGTTGCCACATGGCCTAAGATATCAAATACAATTTGTTCCTGCTCAGTTTTTTATAGATTCTCTGGTGATCCAAATGATTTCCATTTTAAAGTCCTTAAATGTTGAAGCAGAGATGGCTGCAAAGATTATTGTCAGCAAAGATTAGCAGATTTGCACACACATCACCATTGCTCTGTGATATGACAAGTTTTGCCTTATGAAAACTAAATATTAAGCCAATGGGTTGATAAACATGATTTTTGAGTGCTATTCACACACACACATAAAAATTGTAGTCCGGACTCAGGAATCACTTTCAGCTTCCCAGTGGTATGATTCTGATTCTTACTTTACTGCATGCTAGTCCCTTTTAAGTTCATTGAGTACAAAACACACTGAATTCTATGAACTATTTCCATTTAGGGTCAGACACTGCCTCTTTCTCCCCTACACCCAAGGCATCATCTCTCCTCCTCTTTGGCTTTGGCACAGGAGAAAGAAAGGAGCAAAATCAGGGAAGGGGGAGGAGGGACTAAGTGACATTCCCAGGAAAGGCTGTGTTGCTTGTGCAAGCTGCATGTTCTGATGCCTGTTCAGATCAAGCCTGCAGTCCTGCACACTAACTGCATGATCTACTGCATGATTCAAAACAAAAGCTCCTGATTAAATATCATTCCTTTGGTCTGGCTCTTTGGTAATGTCTTTTAAACAACAGATTTTGAAGCAGTTTATCTCATTTTATCATGGAAATTCAGGCAGTACCTCTTTATGAGATGTGTTATATTTCCCACACACACACACACACATTGGTGAGGGTTTTTTTTAAATTTATTATGAATAGTTCCACTCATGTGGATTGTCAGTGTGCCAGCCCTTGTTGCAAATAGCATGCTGTCCTTCTGTGCCCTGGGCCCCCTGGTTGGTCTGGGAAATGCAGTGTGCTAGGAGTTTCTGGGCTCCTTTGGGGTTAGGTATGATGGTCTCCATTGTGCGTAAGCAAGTGGTTTCAATCCTTAATTGCAATGGGGAAGTGGTCAGACAACATACAGTCCTGGCAGGATAATGGCAAAATGTCTTGGAAGAAAACCAGAATATAACAAATACATTACATATGAAGTGAATATGTATTTCTAGCATAACCTGGAAAATGTATAACATATAGGAAAGCAAAATACAGGATTTTTTTGATCATTCTTCTAAACTGGTGCATTATTATCTCATGGTATTCCCTTGTTCCTCTTTACAGAAATTAAAGAAGTGGTCTAAACATTTTCTTCTTACATCACAATTACACAAATCCAAATGCTTATTATGAAGAAATGGATGTGGCTTTTGACTATAATTATGAATTGAAAGTGAGCTGTCAGTCATAGGTAGTGAAGTACCAATTTATAGGATTTTGCCTTGTTTTATTTAGGAGAGAGGATTTCTTCATCACAGCAGAACACTAATACCTCACACTAGACAGCTCACCTCTTTTAAAGAGACAGGAAATCTTTCACAATATCATTTTGGTAACTTACTACATCCTTCTGACATATGTTTTACTTTACTCACTTTCCAGAGGATTAAACAGAGACATAGAAAACTTAACAGCTCTAAATCTGTCTATATTTCAACATGACAGCTGGGAATGTCTTCCAGGAATTGTGTTTCCAATGCTTTCTTACAATCACTTTACTGATTGTCTCAAAAACATGCTAGCCAGGGTAAAATCCAGCTCAGGCTTCCAATCACATCTGTGAAGCTGATTTTGTGAGACTGATTATCTGAATAAACAGCAGTCATCATGTACATCCTTGAAGGAAAAAAAGCAAAGAAACAAAACCAAACCAAACCCCAACAACAAACAAGGCATAACCTCTCATCTAAGAGTTTCAAAGAGTGCTTATTTGGCCTTCCAGCTCTCTCTGCTACTTTCACAAAAGGCTGCACACCACTTACATTCCAACTCTGTTTTTTAACAGGTGTGGATGCATTTTCCCATCTGCTGGTCTTACTTTGTATCCATGTCATCTTTACACTATAGACATTAAGATGCCAGGACATTGTCTATATAGGGTAATAACAACACTGAAGGTACTGGTGCCCATTTCTCAGGTGATGCTCCTGTCTCTCCCATAAATTGCCGAGTGTGTTTCTAACCACATCAGTATCATTGTACTCATCTAACAGACAGGGAATTTGAAGCATGGGCACTTGAAGGTGGTCTGAAGACCAGTTCATCTCTGTCAAGTTGCTGGGAATTTAAATGAAAAGAGTTTTCCACTGCCAAATCCCGCAGTTACTCCATTTGGCAGTGCTGTCTTCTCTCAGTCCACATAATTGTTGGAGTGCCAGGCCATTCCTACGTCAATACAATGTATCAGCAATATGTATACAAATGCTAACAAAGCATCAAGACACCACCCTCTGAAGTGACACACAGATGCTTTGTCCACTCCCCACTCCTCTCGCACCTGCTCTTCTGGCCTTTGCAGAGTGACGCTCATAAACAAACATGAAAAATTGTGCATCTCTGAACAGCACCTCTGGTTTTAGACCATAGGCTTTCCTGACTATATAATAAATCCTCCAACTTGTTCAGTAAAGGTCCAAGCCTCTCTCTCTCTTTTTTTTTTTTTTTTTTACATAAGAAAGACACGAATAAAAGTAACACAGTCCAAAATACAATGTCACCTGGAAGATAATAATTTAAGACTCTTTTTGACAGTAGAAATTATTCCTTTATTGTCTTAGCATATATGCACAAAAAACCACACAAATGTTGTAGCTTAATTCAGCAATAAATGTATTGGCTTACATCACCTGAGAAGTAGTGGCAGTAATTCTTACAGAGCAGGTCACCATCTCATCCTAAATAATTTCTGTCTTCAGAAACAGGGGAATTGGCACCTGATGTTCATGGGACTGTGGAGTCACCTTGCTCTACCAGAAGTGCATGTATACCTTCAGCTTCTCCAGAATGTGCTTTACTCTAAATCCACCTTGACTCTATTTGTGTTGATTTTTGTAGCAAAAAATATTCATAGCACCCTGTGTTGCTACCTGTTGCCTGTTTAGCTATGACAAAATGAACAGCATGTCTTGATATAACCAGCATTACTCCAGCTACTACAAGAGAAGGCAAAACCTGAAAAGGAGCTTTCCTTAGACAGGCTGGTGCTGGGTAAAATATCCTTCCACACTTCCCAGAAGACAACACCCCTAAGATACTATGAAACCTGGCATGTCCATAAACTGCTGCTCCAGGGATGGTTTGGACCTGTTTTCCCATTTCTATATGCACCTAAAGTTTAAAATTCACTTGAAGTTCACTGACTTGTTTGAAGCTCAGTCACCATCATGTGGAGAGAGAGGAAACATCAATTTAAAAATCATTAGGCCCTTTATCTGCCAGTCCAAATGCCTTTGCTGATGTTGAAGAGCCTGCACTCGGAGGCTCAGCTCAGCCTGACTGGAGAATTTCAAGTGAATGGATTATAACTGCAGCTGCTGTTTTGTCTACATGTTGCAAGGAAAAAAAAAAAAAAGAGAGAAAGAGAATAGAGGAGAGGAGGGGCTTTATTACTTCCATTATATTTCTAAATTAAAAATACAGTATTTTTATGAAAATGAGGATGTTTCTAGAAAACAAAAGAAAATCTACACGTTGTGAGGTGAGAAAGGGGCAGTTCTACTGAGGACACTGTTTCTGTTGTTTATAATCCATTTTTTCTCTTCTCACTTAGAATTGACCAAGTATTGCACATAAAAATATCTCGGGGAAATGTCACTGCCATTTTTCAATGTATTAGAATGGTTTCAGATGGCTGGAGAAAACTGCTAAGACATTTTCTACCCAAGATAACATTCAGAGCTCTGAAGCATAAGTGAAAAGTGCAAATTGGTTTGCACAGTTTCCATTTGCTCTTTTCACTTGCTTGCAGTACACCATTTTCAGTATTAGACCTCAGTACCTGGGGAGTTAGTTATCACAAAACAAGCGTAGCTCTCCATTCTGTTAAGAATTTCCCAAAGGTCGAGTGTTGTTTGCTCTAGAACTGTGTTAAAATTTATGTTTCAGGTATGGTTTTTAGAGGTTGCATTATATGGTCTGTATAGGAGTCACTGTTGGTTGAATTTGGGGAGTGTAAGAGGTGGATTAAGCTTAAAATTAAGCTGAAAGTAGTTCTGCAAGATACAATCAACATACTAAACAAAAAAACAAAAACAAAAGAAAAACCCCAAAACAAACCCAACCAAACAAACAAACAAAAGCAAAGAAAGAAAAAGAAAAAACAAACCAACAACAAACAAGATGGAGTGGGCAATTAATTTTCTCTGATACAATTAAAATTAGTGGCATTTACCATAGAAATTAACCAATTCTGGTTTTTACTAGCATATATGAAGAATATCCATCTGCCTATATGAGGAAATATTGCTGAAAATAAATCATGAAGGAACAAAAGTAAAGATAACAGTATATTTTATTGTTGTATTTCTTTGTAACTCACTTTCCTGCTCTGTAGTAAATTGCTTGACCTCTTGCAAGATTAAGCTTATTTTCATCATTAATTTTGTCCAGTAAAAGTGAAAGTAATGTGGCAGATGCAAGTTAGTCTGTTCCCACAGTAACAGGTAATCTACTTACAGGGTAAATTTGCATAGTATCGATGAGCCTGCAACCCAGCACGAAAAAAATCACAGTACAGCTGCCGGAGTCAGTTTAAAGACAGCTGGCAGCAGGGAGGAATTGTGTGGAGGAAAGTTCCCAGTTTCCAACCACAAACCAGAAGGCAAAGAAGGGGCCGTGGAAGGCAACTGATTACCTAAAATGCCCAGACATAGTTTTTCTTCTAGATCTCACCTTAAGCTTGCTGATTTATAAGGCAGCAAGGAGAAATTAGCTTTGTCTACAGCACAACAAAGACCCAAAGAGTAATACATGAAGCATGGGCTGCAATTTTCTGGCTCTGAATGTGAAGTCAATACCAAACCAGATACCTGAAGTAGGGATCTGTGCATCATTAACACCTCTCTTTTGTTTCTTGAATATGAAGTCATAGCTTGGCCAACGTAGGTAACAGGTAGCCTAAATCATACCTCATTCTCTTGAGCTCAGAAATATGGTCATTGCAACACCAAAGTAAGGCAGCTATACCAAGAAATCTGAACATGATCCAGACTCACCAGCAACAATTTTGTAATCCAGTTTTAGTTATGTTGCAATGATTATCAAAGAACTCAAGAGAACAGAAGTGAGAAAAGTCAGGAGAGAAAAAGCAAACAAGCTCATTGAGATTTTGCACAAAGCAGCATCCTTGTGACTTAATCCCAAATTTGAAAGTGTGTTTGAGTATGTTTTCTCACCTAGGTAGATGCCAAAGGTCATTCTGCCTACCTCTAGTCTCGCTCTATGCTTTTTGTTATAACATTCAAATCTAGCTCCTTTGTCAGTAGACCTTTCATTCTCTGGGTTAAAATTATTGATGTCAGATATGCCAACTTAAGGGTAACTTTAAAAAAAGAAAAAACCTAGTCAAAACCATTTATTTTGGACAGGGTAAATGAGATATTAGCAGCTGGCAGGCAAGAAGTCAGTTTTTACTTCAGATATTTCAGTCTCTGTCTTTAAAGGGATTTTGCCTGTGATTATGTTACAGTACCCACAAACTCGGCTTCTCCCTTAGTTCAAATGGCAGAAGCCCATGTACTGGATTGAAATGTTCCAGTCCTTCAAATTCACATTGCACAATGCTGCTGAGCACTGGGACCTCTATCCTTTCATTTTACTTTTTTGAAAATCTAGGAAGGAGACACACAGATCTGTTAGGAGCATAAAAAAGATTTCAAAGGAAGTTAGGAAGCATGGCACATGTATATACATAGTTTATAGCATTTTCTGTATATATCAGAATCATGCACAATTTTCATCATTAGTATTTTTTCTGTTGTTTATTTTCTGGCAAGCCTTGTTTGGAGATATAAATGTTTTGGGCAAGGCATCAAAAATATAGTGTTGTACAGAACCAGCCAAACTCTCTCTCTGGGGTCTCAGGCAATTCAAGACCAGCTCCCACAATGAAAATACATTGTGCCATCCCATGGAAGTGGACAGAAAAGTAACTCCGCAATTTTTTCAGTCCTCTGGAACTCAGCTGTGTACCCAGCCCATTTCACAGTGAGATGGTAGATCCCTGAATATCTCCTGCTTGTGACTTCTAGAGGTCCTGTTCCTCCTTCCCTTCCCAAACCTTCCCAAATCTTCCCTTCCCAAACTTTCCCTTGTTCAGGGTCATATATGAATTTGTTGGCAAATTCAGAGGGTTGAAATGAGAAGTTTAAATATTTTCATTAACAGTGGCTTATTTCTTTATTTAAATGGCTGCAGGTCTCTAATTCTTTTAATGTTTTCTGTTACATTTTACTTAAAACTAAACAGAAAGATAGACTATAGTGGTACCAATTTTCCTAAAGTGCAATTTTCGTCTCAGTATGTATTGTCCATAAATGTTATAAGTTCTCAGGAAAAGAGAGATTAATGGCAAAGGAGAAATGTAGTCCTGTGGCGAAAGGGATGGGGATAAAAGAAGTGGGGGAAGGAAGACAAGGATGGAGAAAAAGAGTGATGACATTTGTTTTCTCAGATAAAAAGCTATTTTGCTTTGAGAACACTTAACATATTTATCTTTTAAGGGAGGAAAAAGAATTCCCACTAGATACACTGAAAATTTGACAAAGGTCTGAGAAATAGGATCTTCTCAGGCTTTGTCTGTAGGTGGGTAAAGTCATAATAGCTCTGTTTTTCTTGGTTTTCTTTACATGAGAAAAACTGAGTAAGAATGCCTTACTATGCATAATTGTAAGGATATTCATTTCTTTGAGTTCTTTTTGCACTGCATTGGAAGCAACTGAAAGGTCAATTCAGTTGTTTTTCCCTCCCTCACATCCTATACCGAGGGAAAAAAACAACACCAAAACATGTAGACAGGTTTTTCAGATTTCAATGAAAATAACAGATGTTACCCATCAAAACAGCTTCCACCCTGAGTAAGGATGACATCGCCAGAGAGTGACTGAGATTTTCCTTCCAACAGACAGAGCTTTATCTCAGGCAGAGTGAGGCAATGCTTTGCTTAGCAGAAGCAGCTGTCATGGTTTCACCGTAGAACATCCTCTGTTTTGGGACTGAAAGGAAACCTTTGATGAACTGCATCTACCAAGGTATCATGTAGATGATGGAGCATGTTGACTGCAGAAATCACTGGGCTCAGTTTGTTTTGCAGGGCACATGCAGAAACTTTGGTTTCATATTGTTTGGGTCAGATGTAGGTTGTACATTCCATTCATATTGCCTGATCAGTGCACTGGAAAGACCACCAATCTTTTGGTTGAGCTCTAGAATAGACTCTTATTTCCCAAGTTATTTAAATTCATGGTATGAAATCACTGCAACAAAACCACAAAAGCCATGGAATTACAGACAAACTAAAGCCTCTTCTCCAGTGACTTAGATGCAATTATAATATAATACTAAGCAAACAAATATTTTTTAGCAAGGACTTAGTTACTTAGTTTCTCCCCTAAACCAGAGAATAGCTAGGAAGATTGTCACTTCACATGTGCCTAACTACAGGCCAAGCATGGATGCAGTACAATAGTGGTCTTAAATTCAGCTACATTGAAATTGACTGAAATTAAACTCCTGTTCAAACTTCAGAGCACAGCATAGAAAAGTTGATCTCTGTCTTCCTCTATGTGTATAGCAGACTGGATAAGCTGGAAAAAATAATGGTCTTCCTTAATCCATCAACACAAGTCCCGTATACCAGACATGAAGATCATAAAACAGTATAGGGCAGAGAAGCTGGCAATGGGCTCATCTATCACATGGGACTGTGAAACAGGTGAGACACCTGAGTTCAGGCAGGTCATATATGGACCCTGGGGTGCTTTTGACAGCTCCAGCACTACGCCAAGCCACACATGTCAGAAGAAATATTTGATGAGGATATTTCAGCTAGAGGTTGGGAAGGACACATACTGTGTTTTCCAATTATACTCAGTACAGTGGTGTGTAGGTTGCAAGTAATGAACTGCTTAAGAGCCATAAGAGATACACAGTTTTAATAACTAATTGGGGCAGAGCTCTCTCTAAAAACAGTCTAGCTCTGATTGGAGGTACATGGCATGCTTGAAAATGGATTCAAGATTATCGAAACCAAAGTGTTGCTACTTCAAGCAGTGGTGGGCGGCAATAGAAAACCCAAGGCCGGTCATGAGTAAAGTCATTTGTTTGTGTTAAAAGGCACCATCACCATTAATTTTTCCTCCAGCTGATGGCTTTCTGACAGCCCTCAGCAGGGTGCTAGCCATACAGTGCACCTTTGGGTCCTCTGGGATGCACAGTGCTGTTACTTCTTTTCCTGGGCAGGGCATATCCCAGCAGAACTAGCATTTCAGTTCCTGAACAGCTTTTACTAATTGAGCTCTGCACATAAGTGTGTGGTATTAAGGGATAATGTTGTAGCTTTTTATATTGTCTGAAAGTATGCAGAGCTGCTGTGGATTACTGGAGCTTCTCAAGAGACCTGTTAACTGCTTTTTAATATTTCAACCTCTGACCTGCATGTTAATATGTTGTTATAATTG
This sequence comes from Sclerurus mexicanus, assembly GCA_013396755.1. Classification (NCBI taxonomy): domain Eukaryota; kingdom Metazoa; phylum Chordata; class Aves; order Passeriformes; family Furnariidae; genus Sclerurus; species Sclerurus mexicanus. The sequence continues at coordinate 204,808 of VWZF01001082.1, forward strand.
GAAAAGTCGCTCTCCCTTACTCAGCAGTTTTGTTCCATGTGTGTGTTCCAAGACTTACTTGCTGACTTTATTGACACACATAATAAGTTTATGGCTTCTCCTCTTGCTGGATACTTTTATTGCCAAGTCCCAGGCATACAATCTTCAGTCTTGAAGGAAATACATACACTACAAAAGCATAAAGTCTGACTTTTTTTATCCAAGGCTGAGGTTACAAAGTTGTCAGGTAGCAAAATGAGATGATAGTGAGGGAATGTATCATTTCAGTAGAAAAAAATGTTGACCCAGCCCAGCAGTGCTGTCAATACAGGTTGGCACCGTACTTTTCCTCAGTCTATCTCTGGCCACAGGGACCATGTGTTCCCCATCACTATAACATCTGGCCATCTCTAGTTATTTAAAACTGAATATGTCTGGTTTTTATACTTTCCAAGTTTTCCCATAAATGTCTGAATGTGTTGATAGAAACAGAATCACAGAATATATCAAGCTGGAAGACAATCACTGGAGTCCAACTCCCAACTCTTCTCAGGACTAACAAAAACTAAGCCATATGACTAAGAGCATCATCCATATACTCCTTGAACTCTGACAGGCTAAGTGCCAAGACTACTTCCCTGGAGAGCTTGTTCCACTGACTGACAACCCTCTCAGTGAAGAGTTACTCCTTGCCTCACAACTGGGCCATATTGATTTCTGCTGAAGCATGGCCAAAAGTAGCAAACTGAACATTAGGTTTAGGAGCAGTGCTGTTTTAAATAAAATGACATTTTTAAAAAAAGGAAATAGTAGAAGAGTGGCTGTGAATAATTAGGATCAGCAGAAAAAGTGGAGATTTCTTACCACCATATAGAGAACAGTAACCTGAAAAGGATGGTTTCAGTAAAAAGAAACTTATTTTATATAAAACGTTAGTACATCCCTAGATAAACAACCTACTACTGTCTCAAATCTCTCTGCATTCATTAAGATAATTTTTATTTTCTTCTATTTATTCTCCTTTTTAGGATTTCCACAGATTTGTTTCAACATCAGCTTAAGTTTTTCAACAGAGTAGGAAAAGAGTAGAGTTTTGGGAGTTGGAAGCTGATAGTAAGGCTATGGCCTAGGATCTGGTCACTGTCATGACAGTCTGGCCACTACAAGGGAAAGAAGGACTGATATGAAAGGGGCAGAGGTGGGGAAAGCCTTGCATAGCCAGGTTTGTGGCTTGTGCTACTGCTTAGGAGAAACAAGCCCTAAAATAATGATTAGTAGAGGGTTCCATACCAGCAGTTGTTACACAGCATGCCTCAACAGCATGTCTTCCTTTCCAGGACAGAGACAAAAGTAGAGAGAACAACTGCCCAAGGCAGTTGTCTTCTCTGTCTACACGTAAAATCAGGCCCATCCTGTTATACTGGAAATAACTGGAATCACAACAGAAATAAATCAGTGTATCCCAGATATCCCCAGTGAATGCACTCATGGACAATTGTATCTACATCTTGTTTTGGGGGTTACATTATGGGACTGACTCCTCACCACCTGTGTCCCAGGCTGTGATCTCTGTGATCACAGGTGTGCCTGTTCATGACACGTATCTGCTGAGACAAATAAATTTGGTGAGGTTTTTTGATGGGTCAGATTTTAGCTATATCAGTTTCCTGAACCAGTTTGCCACATGTTCACACTTGGTAATACCAACATTGGAAATGGATGGGAAAGGACATTCAAGGGCAGGGGAAGGAGAGCTGGACCAAATCAGCTTCAGCTGTGGCCATGGGAAAAGGCAAGGCAGGCACCTGCATCACCATATACAAGTACATTATCTGGCCACAAATCTAATCTGATGAATGTCATACTTGAATAGCCATTATTAGGGCAAGGTGTAATTTTTTAAGCATGCCATGCTTACCTATAGTGGTAAGAACCACAAATGACTCTCTGGGTTTCATTTCCTCCATGTGGTCATGGATTTTCCAAGCAAGCTCAGCACCTTTCTGTGCAGCCCTATCAAGCAGTCCTAAAATCTAACAACAGAAACTGACATTAGGAGCTCCCTCAAATTTAGCTTTCATTTGTCCCAACATCGATGTGCTGTGTTGTTTCTAATCAGTGAGTGAGTACTTGGGCTCACTTTGTCCATGCAAAAATGAGTATCATAATCCCACAATATGAACAGACAAGCACTGCAGCATGAGTCACAAGTAGTACAGCTTCTTGTGTTAAAACATTGCCAACGTAGCTGAGCAGCTTGTGGGAGACAGCTGTATTACCTTCCCACTGTAGAGTTTTGACAAGGATAAAAGAAAATACTCTGATGTCCTGTGGGAATGTGGATGATCTCATATGTGAAGGAGTGAAGTGTTAATCAGTCATTGCATTTTCTTAATGAGGAACTGCATTAACTGTGTCATTTGGTATTATTGCTTGAAGGGTTGGGAAACTATGTTACATTCATTTAGCTCTGATCCTTCACGTAGTGAATGTTCTGTGCAAATGCATACCTTACCATAAGGAATAAATCTGATGGAAAAATGCTGTGATTGATTGTGAGTGGTCTTGTTAACTAGAGACATTCCCAAATGGCAACATCTGCTTCAACAAACCATGAGGAATGAAAGTACCAGTTAAAAAAAATAATACCAAACTCACAGCAGCAGGTGCTGACTTTAGAACAGTTGTCTTTTAATTTTTAGAATATGTTGCTACTTTACCAGTGTTCTATAGGTATGTCAGGAGACTCAATTATCCTTTTTTTTTCTTCTTTTTTTTTTTTCCTTTTCCTTTTTTTTTTTTTCCTTTTTGGTAAAGTGAAATAATGTAACACTTTTGAATACGTATGAATAGAACAAGAAATGTCTTGTGAGGAAAAGGTATTTAATAAAACCTCAGAAAAAGTTAAAGGTCTAGTAGACTTTTTAAACAATATATTTTTGTTCTAGGAGCTATTTTTGTTTTAACCATTTTTGTTAGCACGGCAAAAATAAAAATGACAAACAATTATTTTTATGTTATCCTGGATGCACCATTTGTCCTGCTCCAGCATAAAAAAGATTATTTTAATCACTCTAAGATGCAAGGGTTTGGATCTCGATGCACCTCTCAGAGTATCAGATGGATCTGTCCAGATCCATCCAACCCGTTGTGCAGCAAAGGGAAACAGCACATTTCTGGCCTCTTTCTGCACCTGTGAAGAGCTGGGATTTGCTGCAAAGCCAGGTAGCACAAAAGTTGAATTGTATGGAAAGATCCTCTGCCAAGATGCTGGCTCAATACCTGCCCCAACTCTGCTCTGGCGCTGAGCAGAGGCTGCCACTGTCAGAGGGGTCATTTCCACGCTACAACAAGGGAGTTAAGGGCAGCAGGCTCTGCCCGCAAGGAGGTCTGGCTACCGTGTCCCCCCTGAGGATTCAAAGCAGTGGCTTGCTGCTAGGAGGAAAAGGCTGGGGAAAGCTGATGACCTTGGGGACAGTAGTTGGCTGTCAGGAGAAGAGCAGGACTAAAATGCCCTGCTGGCTGCAGCCCATTGCTGCGTGAGGTCTGTCGTGAGAGGCGGGATGATACCAAAGAGAATTTTCCCACTTCCCGATACTGTGTTTCCAGTTAAGGGAAGTCATCATTAAGTAGCTAGATGTTTCGTGTCTCTGGAAGTATCGTGGGGACCCAGGAATACCTTGCCCTCTCTTCTCTTCTACAAGGTGAGAATGCCCACACCCACTCGGGCACAGTCACTCAGGGAAATCAGGTCTCTCTTGAGACTTTGTCATATGGTTTTGCTGCCTTTTTATCCCCTGCACCAGGCAGAAATCTCTGAGGTACTGTAACCATTATACGTTGGTCTTGTGGCTTGGTTTTTTTCCCCAAAAAAACCTTTGATCCCTCTCTTTTCAGAAGGCAGTGCTCTGGTCCCTTGATGGCCCCACAGTGACCCAGATGAAGGCATCAGATGTACCAACTGCTCAATTGAACTCGTGGGCATGCCAACAAGAAAGGGACCAGCCCATCCTACTAAGTCTCGGGTGCACCACAGGCAGGGGGTTTGGGGACGCAGTTTTTAGGACAGACCGGTTTCATCCAGGCAGGGGTGAACCCATGTCCTTTCAGCACAAAGATAAGCAGATGGTTTCTTGGCTTCCCTTTTCATTTACCTGCCACTGAGTATAACACAAAAAGCGGGAAACAAAGCCAAGAGTTGATCTTTTGGTACTGAGACCTGGGTGTCCAGGAGCCTGGATTAGGTTTTGTTTTCTCAGCAGTTAGCTGCGTATATGAAAGGATGCTCTGAACAAGGAGAAGTCATACTCTCTATTTTTAGATATTTAACTTGGCATGCTCTGAACGGCTCCCAATCTAAATAATGAAGATGTCCTAATAGAAATGTTGTGCATTCAGATGGAAAATTCATTAAGAAAAAAACAGTCTCTTTAAAAATACCAAAATGCTGCAATGATGCAGGAAATACTTGCATTTACTGTATTACCAAACAAGTGGAAAGAGAAGCATAGAGGAGGCTGAACCCAACTATTTGTTATCTCACAGACTGTTTGGAAAAAGAAAAAAAATCCTACCATTTGAGTATGTGTAATCTCAGAAGCTCTAAGCCTCAGACACAGACAAGAAATATATATATAAAAATTACAAACTGGGACAAATTCAGTTGTCATTTTCACTTTCTCTCACTGCTCTGAAGATTAGCTGGCTAAGCAAAACACTTCTGTATTTCTGGGTAACAAAGCAAAATTTGGCTCTTCTTCAGGGTTGTGGGTATTCACTGTGGATTTTACTGACACATTCTTGTACACTTTAGGGGGAAACTGTCTTATTGTATGATGGGCAGAAAGGGTTAAGAACCCACCGCTGTTGTGTTTGATAGCAATTTTTTTTCTCTATTTCATTTTCTCTGTAGAGCAAAATAGTTGTTCTGCTTTCGCTTGTTAATGAACTGAACACTGCCATCTTGTGGATTTCTTTAACAAGTGAAATTACTCTTTAATATTAAATATAAATAATTTTTAATATATAGATATAATATTAAGTACTTCAAAGGGCAGGAATAAAAGGTATCCATTAAGATCTTACCACTCTTTTCTACCTCTATTACAATACCTCTCTTTACATCTGTGGTCTTTGCATGTATAAACCTGAAAATCCAATGAATGAAGCTGAATTAAAAGGGTAATACAATTTTAGAATCTGATCTGTATAACTTTAAACTTTTCTTCTTATGGATTTGTCTGGATGCAGATTGAAAATATTATGTGGAGTCTCGACATTTCTCTGCACAAATTTGAGATCACTTTCATAGACTGTGAGCTCAAAATCCAGTAATGATTTATTGACTCATGGGCTCATGGGTGGAGGGTGATTTTGTGAGAATATCCTGGATCCAAACCTAACAGCCCTTTCTGTGCTAATTGAAGGGCTGTTCTTTGAACTCTGTTTTAGGCAACAACTGTGAGACAGCATCATTTGAAACACTCCAAGGTGACACCAGGAGCCCTAGATACTTCAGTCTCAAGAATGCTTAGTATGGTTCTCCAGTACAAGGAGAGAAACTAATACAGTCTCCCTTTATGAAAATCATTGAGTAAAACATAAAAGGAGATCATTTCTCCTGTTTAATGAGTTACTTTCTACACAGGCAAATAGGGATAGGACAAGAGGAATGGTTTTAAACTAACAGAGGAGATATTCAGATTAACTATTAGGAAGAAATTCTTTACCAAGAGGGTGGTGAGGCACCGACACAGGTAGCTCAGAGAAGCTGTAGATGCCCCATCCCTGGAAGTGTTCAAAGCCAGGTTGGATGGAGCGCTCGGGCAACCTGGTCTAGTGGGTGGTATCCGTGCCAAAGGCAGAGATGTTGGAACTAGCTGATCTTTAAGGTCCCTTCCAAATGAAGGCATCAGATGTACCAAATGCTCAACTAAACTAATTGAAACCATTCTATGAAACCATTCTATGACTCTATGAGTTTAGAGAAACACTTTGAGGAGAATTACCAGTGTAAGAGGATCAAGGTACACCTACACATCAGTGCAGTTAGAGAGGTCAAAGTGCATTACAGAGTGTAAAGAAAACCAACCATCCACACACATTAGAGTTTCTTTTCTCTGAGAGGTATTGACCATGAAAGTATGTCTACAACCATGTAGGTAAAAGTATGGCAGGAATGAGTATTGGTAAGAATCCACTTCTGCATACGATAATTTTAAAAAATCTGGGTAACTCAGAAACATGTTACAGAAATGCTCTTTAAACTGAAAAAAGTACAGAACAACAGGGAATTTAAGCTGCCCTAAACAGCTTTGATTTGGCAACATTAGCAGTACCATCTTTAGCAAAGCCATCAGGGACAAGTCTCTTATCTACCATATTTTTTTTTGCTTTGTGGTATATTAAAATAATCTGTGAGACTAACCCAGTTGAAATGCCATGGAATAAAGTTTAAGAGCTCCCCCAGCCCATTGCAGCCACATCTTGAAGAGGCCTGGGTGATGCCTGGCTTAGAACTGGCAAGAAGCAGAGTGCCACCCAGGACTTTGAAGCTGAAGCTCCCAACCCCTCCTCAGTAGTGGCTCGAGGGAAAATATTAGCTCTGAATGACTGAAAGTCAAGAAGCCGCCATGCAGCCCACATTTCCACAGCAGCAAGAAATGGGCTGAGAGCAATTCAAATTGGAGAGGCAAAGCCATCTCTGATGGGTACTTCAGGTGATGTCTAGACCACCACAAGGCACCAATACCATTGGCTCAGAAACCTGGTTGTTGCCCACAGCCTGGAATAGCAATGATGTTGTCCAAGACAACATTTCTTGCCTCCTGCCGGGAATAAAGTGTGTGTCACTTGATGATGAGGGACTTTTCCTCTGACTCAATGCCTGAGGCAAAAGCTTCAGTGACCAAAGTCCCTTGCGTACAATCCCTCAGTACAAGAACAGTGCCCTTACACCTGCCTTTTGCCAGTTTTTGGGCTGGGCTTAGGCTTGTGGTGAATGCTACAGGTCCCAAACCAGTTCTATAGGCCATCTCCAAGAAGACACTAAGCCTTGAGCCAAAAGATAGAAAGATGGAGGGAGCTTCCTAAGTCTGCCAAGCAACCCTGTTCCCAAAGTCTCTGGAGTAGGTAGAGAAGGTACATGTAGCTGTGGCTGCATGGTTAAGGTATATACATATATATATTTTAAAAAGTATATATATACATATAGCAGGAAAATGAACCCTGAGGAAATTACTGCAGGGCTTAGACAGTACTGGAGGTCCTATAGCACATGCCTGTGGGCTTTCACTGCAGTGTGAATGTGTGCAACTGCCTGCTGTGTTGACATACACAGGGCTCTCCGGTCTCGGATGGAATCATGGAAAAAGTTCTTGGAAGCAACCTAAAAAAGACACTGACAAGACCGCAGGAGGGCTGCTTCTCCTCCATTGGCCCTCCAGTTCTTCCCACTGCCCCAGAAATCCCCCATGACCAGTGAAAACAATTTACATGATACACATATTAGCATAGAGGTATCAGGACATATGGAGGGAAGTGGAATTTTGTATGGCAACAGATGGGTTATATGTCCCTTAGTTACTCTTGGTACTTTTTAAAACATTATTTCACCATCTATAAAATGGGCTTAATGATAACATGGTTTGTTTTTGTTTTTCTTCAAGGAACATAGAAAGCCACAGCTTAGAAGTACTGCATGTAACAGCTTAAAAGTGTAACAGTGTCTTCATGGCTCTGGTCAGTAAAGCAGAAATAAATTTCTTAGCTACAAAGGCTTACAAATAGTTTTATTAAGATTTACAAAGTACTTTGAGGGTCTAACATACAGTGGAAACAAATATTGTATAAACATGCTATTATTAAATGACTGCTCTTCTCTGGGAAATGGCATGGGAGTGGTTTTCCATATTTGTTGTGACTCAGTGATTCTAGGTAAAACACGTGTTTCACAAGTTAAAAAAAGAGAGAAGTCTTAACTGTCACTCTGTCAACACATTTGGGGAGTGAAAAGCCAAGCCACGTTTTGCCTGTCTTGCTAATTAGCACCAGCAGTGGCGATGCTACAGGCCAAATGCTCCTTGCCATTGCCTTCCATCCTATTCCACAGGATTTCACCTGAGGATGTGAGTATTCCGCCTGTAGATGAAGGGCTGAGGCACTGTCAGTCATTGCTTATTTAACGATGCTACTGATGGACACTGAATACAAAAGCCTTCAGCTCTCCCTCCCCATTCAGTTCTGGTTTAGCAGAGTTTCTACATGTTAAAACTGTTAAACATTTATTTTAATTAATAAAGACAGCAATGATTAAATTCACATTGAGAATAGGTGTGTTGGGTAAGAAACACCATTTTCACACAGTCGTTCTAAAGAATGCAATTTGAGGTACTGAATGACACAATTAATCGTTGTCAAAATACTGAAAAGTATTCAACTTCTGCCTGCCCTAACAACCTGTCAAAATGTCACTTCTTGTTCAGCGCAGCTTCTAACCAGTGATGTTTAGCACAGATAATTATGCGTCTTCAAATGTAAAGTAGTTAAGTTTTGTAAAGCATGATGCATGAAGCAGTTTTACCAGCTGTTTTCCGAAGTCTGAATCTCTGAGCTAGACTGATACATTGTGATCCTGATGCAGGACTTCTAGTGGTTTCATGAAAAGCATCGGGAGGGGAAAACATTGTTGTATTGTATTTCTACTGTGTTTGGATTATGGCCCATGTGGGCTCCAACACCCCCAAAAAGCAAGCTGAAGCTGGCCTTGTGGCCATCGACACTGCTCTGAATATGGCTTATGGAAAGGTTCCATTTAGTTTTACACTTGCAATAACATTATGCTTTGGATGTTATTTTTTTGTTAGCTGAAAAGCATATGTTTTGACTTTTCCCATCAACGTAGGAGCAATGGCTTGTATTTTAAGTCATGAGACAGAAAAGAAATAACAAAGTCAAGGTTTTCTTTCCAAACTGCTGCACCTACGCAACATTCTTACAAGCTTTTTAGCTCGTTTGCATAATTGATTTTTGATATTTTTTTACTCAGTTTTGTTAATTATCATCACCCAATTTTTGCACAGCATGAACAGTTTGTGAGCACAGCTTTCAAAATATAGAAGCACATTTTCTCTATGAGGACATTTAATTCTGCAAAGCTCGCCAAAAAGTGCTGACATATATAAAATGCATCAAACATATTACCTTCTTCACTGGTCCATAGAAAATCTAATAAAAATCAAGAGCCAGAGAAAACTTTTTTGCAAGGTGTTCTGACACTGGAAGACTGGATTTTGTAATTTGTATGAATTTATTACAGCTAGTTGATTACCTATGAAATGATTAAAACTAACTCATGTCAGATTTTATATTAGTGACCAACAGCCATCACTCTTCAGACCTTGCCAGCTGATGCATAACAAGCAGAAATTTGCCCTGATAAGATCAGCTGTGAAGTAAAATCCTACTCAAACTAGTAAAGGTATAGAAACCTGGCACTGGGGATAGACATTATCTTGTTACATGTTGGACTTCAGATATTGTCCATCCAGTAAGTATTAAAAATAAAGAAAATGGACTGTTTTTACTAATACAAACATCTCAGTTTTTCAAAAATAATCACTCTAAAATGGAATAGCTGTAGATTTTACTAGCAGACGCATCAGGTATTCGTCTCTCATTGCACTGACTTCTTCTATGACTGTAAAAGCAAGCTCCTCCATGACGCTGAAACACAAATAAATCTTGAAAAAATGATAGCAAAACCCACAAGATATAAGTAAGTATACTTATTTGACAGTCAAGTAAACTGCTGATGTGAAGGGAAGGATTTTTAAGCATAAACTGACTAGCATGATTCCATTTTATTTAGTTAATGAGGACCGCAATTAAAAAAAGATCCCCTAAACCAATGCTTGTGTACTGATACATGCTAGGACCCAGCCTGCCTTTTTGAAATCACATTGGGTCACAGCTCATCTACTGTATGTCTCCAGAGGCATTTTTCTTTCCTTGCTGGATTCAGGGAGAATGCCCTGTTAGGAAGGAATATTTCATCAAATGTGTCAAATTTAGGTCCTTGCTAAGCTGGGTAGAGTAGACCTCATGTAAATATAAAAAAAGCTGTTTACTCCTGTAAATTTACTCTGGGTGCTGTGCTGAGTAAGCATGCCCACCTGAAAGCTGGCCCTGGTGACCCTCATAGCTTGAGTGAGATCCTCCACATTTGTTGGAGTGAAGCCCCTGCCAGATGACACCCTGAGCTGAGGGACTGTCCCCATCTCAAAGCTGACAGTTTCATAACATCCGTTTTCATATCGTGGATCTACACCTGACAAGAAGAGGGTTATATATCAGAATGAGAACAGTGTGTTGGTGAACTTTGCCTCTATTTTGTAGGATAGAAATTTCACCCATGCTGGTTATTGCAGGCAGAACAAGGATTAAATGAGCCAAGGGGACAAACCAGCTCACAACAGGCACTACAGCTGTAGCTGGCCACCTCTGGGAACACAGAGGCATGGGCACAAATAATCATCTTTGTTCCTTGGCCTGAGCTGACATCAGCTTAGCCTCACAAGAGGACTTGGTGCCTGATGTGCAGGTCAGTTCAGAAATCATTAACTGGCTTTCTCCTAAAGTACCATTGAAGATAATAGTAGACAATGAAGATAATAATAATAATACCATTCAACAGAAAAGGCCCTAAAATACTGATACTGGAAAAGACAGAGCACTACTTTTGCCTCACAGTAAAAAACTCTTTTCAGAGAAACCATCCATTTGCAAAACTCTGTGCACTCAAAGTTTTATCCCCAGTGAGTATCCTTGATTTTTGTTCACAGGCTGCATGTAGATAATACCTCTGTCTTAGTGACACACCATACTACACGCAGAGGAGTCAGACGCAGCGGTGATTATCTTGTGGACAATCCCTTGTTTCTCTTGGAAACATTTCAGGGATGAAGTAACAGTAACCACACTGAAAAAAAAGTCAAACAAACAGTACAGTATTATGGCAACTGATTACATCTTGTTCAAAAAAACATTAAGGGTTCTGCTCTGTCTTCTTTTTTTTTTTTCTCTTTAACTTGCACATATATTTTTTCCTAATCCCTATCCCTCCTCTTTCAACACCACCCCCCCAAAGTCTTCCTGCCGAGATTCATGTACAAAGCAAAATAACTAAATTAACTGTTCAGTAGTGTTCCCAGAGGAGATCCAAACACACCAGTTACAAGGCTGCTAGTCAAGTAGTGCATTTGACTGTGAAATTAAATATGGCCTTGGGGATTTCTTTTGTGGCCACATGGCGGAGTAGGGTAAATTGCAATATACAATACATAACGTTCACAGCAGTATGTTGGCAGTTAACGCAAATTAATGGTCATCCAAGTAAAAAAAGGTTGCCATAATGGTGCAATGATCACTTATCACTCCTGTAACTTCACAGATTGTTCCAATTCCTAAGCAAAGCATTTTAGGTTACCCGAAATATTAAATTGCACCAAGAATGAAATCATGCTTGGAAATAGCCAAGTAAATATAAAGTTCAAGGCTAGCTACCATGTACCACTACTGTATCTGGCCTCAAGTACACATTTTCTTCTAAACTCTGGAATTTATACACAAATATGTAAAGAAGCATTTACACTAAAACTATTTGGACTGGGAAAGGAAAAGCTCTAATTTTGAACACAACATGAAGGATACCCTTCTGGAAGCTACATTTCTTTAAAGTCAGGAGAGTCCTGGTTAAATGCTTCCATCAATTGCAAGGCAGTATGGCATGAAGCAAGAAGTCTTTTTTCTTTTTTTTTTCTTTTTTTTTTTTTTAAAATAAAGTAAATTAAAACAGAATGCAAATAGAGCTAAACTGTGCTGGAAGCCGTAAACTCTGGGATGACTATGAAACACTGGTGTCTCAAGTTGACACTGAATTACACCACGTGTTGACTGTGTTAGCTTCAGTTTCTGGGGTGAAGTTCTGCAAGGGGTGAAGGTACCTGAGTCTAGACTCAGAAGCGGACACAGCCTTCTACCCACACTGGCTGAAAAAAGGTTAATTGAGCCACTACCATGGAGGTGACCAGCCACTACCAGCTTCCCATCATCTGACAGTGCTACAGCATCACCAGATCAAGCCAGAGCTTGTGTCCTCATTCCTATCATGAAATATAATGAAAGGGAAAGGGAAAGGGAAAGGGAAAGGAAAAAAGGAACATGGGAAAAGGAAGAAAGAAGAGAAAGACAAGAACAAAAAGAGAAAAACTATAAGTAGCTATACTTATAGTTAATCACTTTTGAATGTCACCAATTTTTTTTTAAAAAATAATAAATTATTTGAATACTTTCTGTCATCTATGTTTAAATCAAATTTCACTTAGAGCAGCAGATTTCTGTATTACTAATATTTTCCTCCAGGCCTGGCCACCAAACCAAGGGCTGCTTTCCAGTAGACCCCTCACTCTGCCACAAATTGCACAACAACACAAGAAAACATAAATAATGCATCTGGAAATACATGACATATTTAAAACCTGCAATCAAACAGAGCCCAGCAGGGAGCAAAGAACACTGGTACAGGATCTATGGCATTTATATAGCATGGACCCTTTGCCCCTGAATACAATCTGACTGGTACATGCTGGAAAACCTCACTGGGCCAGCACTTCATTCCTGACTGTCTTCGGCACAGAGCCAGGTTTAACCATGCTGGCTTCAGCCAAATAGATTACTGAGGGAATGAGGGAAGATGGATAAACTCATCTATTGGTCTGAAGGCCAAAAACATCTGCTAGAGTCATGGAGTTGTTGGTTGGCTGAGTTCACATAAAGGAAGCCCCGCTGGGAGTTGGTACCCAGCTCTTTTGAGTTTTGAGGGTTTTCCTCAGAGACCGCAGCGTTTTGCTACCTAGGGGCAGCAGAATGTCAAACTGACCAAGAAATCTTTCAGTGTATTAGCACAGCATGACACAGCCAAAATGCTCTTTATGGATATCGAATAGGTATTAAAATCAGGAGAGTTTTTTTAAAAAATCCTTGAGGCTGTACACAGCCCAAAAGCTGAGCTCATTCCACTAAATTAAATGTTTCAGGTGTGCAAAGATTTTCAGTGCATCCATTTGGAAAGATGTGAATGTGGCACCAAAGTGATGGGCAACTGTACAAATGCCGAAGACATTTAAAATATATCAGCTTTTCTTTTAGAGCATCAGGATCCAAACAGACTGAATATCAAGATTAAATATGAGGATAGTTTCTGTATTAGGCAATTTTAAGAGGCAGTTTCTTATCCATGGTGCTTTGTAAGTATTTCATGTGGTGATATTTTGTAACAGCATGATGTGAGATTCATTCACGTGATTCATTTAATCAGCTTTTGGAATCGATGGGTACTACCGAGATAACATCCTAGTTCACAAAATTCAGGATTAAACAAATCCTAGAAGCACCCTAGTCTTCCATTCCTAGATAAAAAATCCATATGTTAAATGTGTAAATTAATAATCCAAAAGCTGCAGACTGAGACCCTGTACTAAACTTTACAACTGAATGTAGCCTCTCTCTCTCTGATGACTAAGGAGTTGAAATAAGTGTTGTCCTTGTGGTATCAGTACAATTTCCTAGCAGTCTGCTGTGTCTGAGTCATCACAAACACTAGGCAATAGGGGAACAAAAACTCTTCCCCTTCATTTTTTTTCTTCTCGTATTTAAGCAGGAGGCACAGAACATTTTAGAGACCATTCCCTGGTTCAAAGCCCATTGAAATCAGTGGGAGCCTTTCTGCTGAATTACTTAGTTTTGGATCAGAGCCACCACTCCTTAATATATTAAACACTGAAGTTTAAAAGTTGCCTCTTTTCATTACTAATCTCAAAGTACAGAGATGTTTTATAACAGTTATCTTTATAACTGGAGTGTGTGAATCCCATTAACCTAGTCACTATGGGAAATACATATATAGATATGAGGTAAGAGCCTGATGCTCTAAAAATATTAACACATTTGCATCTGAAAGTTATGTCTTTGGCACTCATGTAGATTTTGCATCTTTTAAACACAGGCAGGAGTTAGAGTATATTTTAGATGTGCATTCTAGAATCTTTTAAAGGCTAGCACTGTGCTATATCATGTCAAATTTGCTGCCATATATTGACTGCTATTACCTGCTAGTTACATCCTCTATTTGTTGGTTTATTAGTTACAAATCATAGAAATGGCAAAACTATTTTTTCTAGGTCTTGCACTTGACTAGCTGTGAAGCATTTGGAAATCTTCAGCATGTCTTGTCATTCAAACTTGAGCCCATCAACAAAGATCCTGAAAAGCAGAAGCTCAGAGTTTTGGACTATCACCAAACACACCTGTCTCTCTGCACCTCAATTTCCACTTCTCTAGGAGTGGTATCACTTCTGACTATGACAGAAATAAAAGCTGCATTAAATGTTCTGTGAGGTCTTTCAAATGTTTTTACAGAAAATCATTTCTGATTAAAAGATTGAACTTTATTTATATCTTAGATTAAAGGTCAGAATTGATTAGAAGATAACTTTTGTTCATAGACCCCTTCTTCTTATCAAAACTTCACTCTCGTGCTCTCATGACATAGGCAGCTAGACTGACTTGCCCAGAGTTTTAGAAGAACAGTAACAAATGCTTATTACACATTTATTTAACGGGGAAGGGAGAAGACAGGAGATATGATCTTGTCCTCTGTAAATTTACTATTTGGTTAACAAATATATGGAGAAACAATCCTATTTTAGTATAGTCCTAGCTAAATATTTAAACAGTGAGTTATTAATTCAGCAGCAAGTTTGAAGTTACTATCCATCTTATTTCTGTAAAATGTCTCCTAAGAATTATAGTGTTGAATCCTGAAATATTTATTGAAGCAACACTATGTTTTCCCTGGGTAACAACTCAGTAATGACTTCAGCATATAATTCATATTATTTAAGTCATATGCAGCATCCATATTTTAAGCAGTAAGTCAGCTCCTTTAAATTGTACCAACAGTGTGTTGTATAAGCTTGTGGCAGGAATAGAAGCAGCTTTTGTTTGAAGCTACTATTTAAATTTTCACCAGAGAAGGAGAAAGTAGTAATTTATCCATGGAAATAAGATGTTTCTGGATATTACAAAATAACCATTATTTATGGTTAACTGCATCCAGAACCTTTTCTAAACTTGATGTGAACTTCTACAGTGCTTCCAAAGAATGTTTTCAGTCAATCTTGTACGACATCCATGGCCATAAACCGGGGAAAGTCGGGTAACTGGATACCAGTGTTTAGTACCAGTAGGATGTACTCTGTCTCTCACTATTTATCAGTTTTGTTATAATGTCCAAGTAACCAATGAGTGCAACAAAGACACTGATTGCATTCTTGAGAAATGAGCCTTTTAAATTGTAATGCTGAACTGCTGAGTTTACAGGCAACCAGATAAAAAATCAAATGAAGATTAAAAAAGAACTTTATTATATTGAGATTACAATGTGATGTAAGAAACCCTGTGAAAGTCAAAAATGTGAAAAAGTTACTATCAATGTTGCTTTTTCACTTGTTGAAAGAAAATAGACTGGATTTTTTTTTTTTTCTGTTAAAACCAAAGTAAAAAATGTCATTTAGTTCAGGATGAGAATCTGAACACAAATTAACTGATTTTTAGGTCTGTTAGGATTTGTGGTAGCAATACTCATGGCATTCCCATCTCTTAATGGGAGCAGACATTATTTTGACTATGTGCATGTGTGTCATTTTCCTGGGCCTAATTTAAAAAAATAAATAAATGCAGATGCTCTTGAAAGCTAGAAGTCAAAGATACAAGGAAAGATAATGTTCCTGAAAAAAAAAACCAAAACAAAAACCAAACAGACCCAGGGGGTTACATCAGGCTTTCATTTTTAACATGACCATGATTTCATCACTCTGTGGTTGGCTAGACAGATCACTAACGTTTTTGGTAATTAACACTGTTTTTGTCACTTTGTTAAATTGTTTGCAAATCTATATTTACATAATTGCTTCTCCAAACTGCAACAGAATCTGGCACAGGCATGCGTCATGGAATAAGATGTTTTTAGACCCACTCCTTGTCTAACCCTTCAGATTGCAGAGACATAGGAGGTTTTACCTTCTTTGTCTTGATTAGCTGGCTATGATGTGTTGGGGTTTTTTACCAGTTTGAAAACAATTAGCTTCTCTTTCCCGATAACTGATCTTTCACTTTAGAACTGGCATACACATTGCAAAAGAGATTTTGTTTTGAGCTGCAAAATAACATTCATCTGTATTCTTATCTCCTTTACCTGTTTTCTATATTTGATCATAAGAGTAAACCTGTATGTAAACTATGTAATGTCAATGAACAAAGCCAATGCCACCAATCCTGATTCTACTGCAACATGCCTATGTGGCTTTAAATCAAGGACCAAGGTATTACTTGGGTACTCAGCTTCAATCTTACTCAAGACTGCATTTTTATTCAAAGTGCTACACTCAGCAGTGAGGCACCTTATATTTATGGCATTGAGCTTCAGCCCTCTACTGGTCTGGAGCCAAGTGTTCTGAAGCCCTGGAGCCCATGGTGAGAACACCAACACAGAAAATATAGCCTTTGAAAAATCAGAGTTATCTTGTCTCAGAAATTGCCTGTAGAGTCCCCTATTATGGATGTGAGCTTTTAATGTTTCCGTTCTAAAATCTATTGTGAATGTTGAAATTATGTCCTTCTTTCAACCCTTATGCTTTCTGTAAAGCAGCTATAGAAAGGAAATTTCATACTGTGCCTACTGCTTTCTATGTGAACAGAATAATAAACTGTGAGTGAATAAGGACACCAGGAGAAAAAAAAATAAAAAGCACTGTAAGAAGGAAAAAAAATAAACATGCTTTTAGTCTTTCTATTGGTAACAGTCATATAGCAGCAAACTTAACCCACCTTTTTGAGCTGTCACTGATGGGTCTGTCATGTTTCTAATCATATTTCTGTCTTTCATAAAGCCCTGGCGCTCTGTCCATCACCACACAGAGAAGATGCATTAATTCCAGTAGGAGGCTATTAAGTTTTGTGTTCGGATTCTTTTTACAGCAGCTTGCCGTAGATGTACCTTTACTTAAGGCAGGTTTTAAAGCATGGAAAGAACAATTCCACCTTTTCAGGGCAAACCAAGATGTTTACAGGTGTTCCTGTGCCATGACACCTCACCATTCCTTCCCCACCAGCCTTACACATCTTTTTCTGGAACTCATGATATGTCTGAAATGACCACAGACTATCAAACTGTTTGCTTTGCTCTTCCCATATGTAAAATCATATAGGATGCAACTGGGACATATGACAGAGCAGGAAGCATATGAATAGTTCCACAAATTCATTAAACATTTTTTCCATCCCCAGCTGTAGCGTCCCAGATGAAAGGTCATTGAGGGGGGAAACTCCACATCTGTTCATTTGTTCAATGTGTTCAGTTATGTCTGTTGTTCTGAGAGGTTTCTTAAACCACTTAAGCAAGGGTCAGCCTGTTTCTCAAAACTAGTCCCATGGTCAATATTGATTCAGACATATATCAGAAAATTATTTTCAAACAACAAACTGAGTAAATAGTTATGACTCAGTATATATTACAGAGAAACCTCTCTTTGAAGCCTTATCATTCCTCCATTGTCTTTTTCTCTCTGGACTTATCTGGAAGGGAAAGGTATGGGGAGGCAGTAAAGGTTAAGGGAAGCATCTTCTATTTTGAGGGGCATGAATCAGCCATTCATGGAGCCTCTAATAAATTTGCATCAGGTAAAATAAAGTTTTAGTTTCCTCTTTGTAGCTGGTCATGCTAAATTCCTGGGTTTACTTATGAATACATAGTCACTTCACATGGACAGTGGAAAATTAAAAAAAAAAAAGCCAACAGAAGATTAAGCAGAAGAAAGAAGATTAGAAGGTATCTGTAAATGTGAATTATCACTAAAAGCTCAGGTCTGTTGCCCATCCATATATATTTAGAGGCAATTGATGTTCCCTGCAAAGTCCTGCCTGGACTCCATATCCTGGCCCACAGCTCCCTAGTAGGCTTTGTGTCCTACTGCTCGGTCCACCTTGGATGTCTCAGACACTGCAGGGCATCTCTGTTTAGGCAGCCTAATCCCCAAAGCCACAAGCATTTGATATTCAGATCCAGACTGTAGACACATAAATATACTTTCTAAATGTGTCTTCATGCGACCGAGCTCCCGTCTGGAGAGCTATTCTGATCTCCCTAAAACAGACACCTGCGTCTGGCTAGTTGAGCAGCCCTCCTGACTCCAGGGAAGGGGCTGACTAGCTCACTTTATCCCGCCAGCATCTTGCTCATGGCTGGGAGGTCAATTCCTAGACCCAGGAAGTGTTTGCAACCAGGAACTAAATCCTACCCTGAAAACCCAATCACTTTTTGTGAGTAGCTGTTAATGAGAAGGAAGGTTTCAGGGTGAAACCTTTATTCCACCCAGTCTCAAACTTCTCTGATCTTCAGAGACATTGGTTATGATGAATTGAGCCATTCAAGAGGCCTCTGCAACTATTTCTTGACAGATGTATAGTTGGTAGGCTTTGCAATATGCCATAGAAATAGAGGTAGAGGGGCTGTGATGGCATGAGATGCCCATTAATAGATCCTCTGCTGAAAGATTCCCAAGTCAAACATGGCCAGGCCAATAGAGAGGAAGCAGCCTGTACAACACACTGGTACAGCAGCTCTGGAGGTCTTTGCATCAGTTACCCTTAACAGAGGATTACAGACCTGACAGGGGCCATTAAAAGTATTCTTTCAATCCACACAGAGAGAAAAGCTGTTAAGACATGTTTTCACTCAACAAATCCATTTTCCAGGGTTCTTCAAAGACATCACTGCTTTTCTTGGCATTTCACTAATCTAGTGCAATGCATTATACCTGCAGGGTCCCTGGGAGAAACTGTAATAGCTCTACTAACACCACCAAGAAACCCTTGGGTGAGATGTAACAAGTTATGAAGCAAGTTGTTACTGCATGTTTGCCTGTAGCACTCCTTCCACAGAACCAGATAACCTTTCTCTTCACTAACCTCCTACAGCTCTATGCCCAAGAGGCTCATGAAAAAAAAAAAAAAAAAGAGATATATTTAAAAAAGAAAAAAACCCACAAGCCAACAAAATAGAAAATTAAGTACTGGCTCATAATTCAAAACCATCAACTGTGCTCCCATTTGCAGAACAAGTTCTCCAAGGAGCAGCAGGAGACAATGGCAGCAACTGGAAGGGACAAAAATTGGGAAAGAAAAAGAAAACATTTTCTACTGTCTCTCCACAGCTCTGCAGTGCAAAGGCATACAGCATTGGGTGCTAAAAGGTGGCCAGTGCCTACCACTAAATGTGCAAAGAGAATAAACATGTTAAGTAGCTTGAAAGAATGGGGTTTTAACTTGTTTTACTTACTAGTTAGTATGATTTATATATCTGCATAGTTACTTGAAACTAGTGTGAATACTAACATTCAACACCTGTATATGGACAATAAAATAAATTAAACAATTGCTGAACAAAAAGCAGCAGTGGGGAGCAGGGCAGGTGTTGCATTTTCTTCCTATATACATATTTTGCTGATTTCTTAGGGACCCATTGTACCTGTTCTGGTGGCGTTTACCTTTCTTTATTGCAACAGACTTTTGCTTCATGAATCCCTTCCCCTCTTGTGATAAATTTAATACACTTTTCACCTAATTTTACAATATTCTCAACATCTATTTATTCTTGGTTTATTCTCTCTCTCTCTTATTATTAAGGTAACTCTCAATGGAAAGTTTGCAAACATTGTTTTATAATGAGGAAAGGAAATTTTGAAGGTTTTCTACTGCATTTGAAAATACCATAAAGGTCCTATTTGAGAATACAACTACCACAGGAGAACATAGCTAAAAATCAAAGCTTCAAGACAATAGGAAATAGTATGCAGACAGGTAGGCTCTAAATGGGATTAACAATTGTACTGTGAAACCTCTTCTCTGACAGACTAAAAAAAAATAAAAATTAAAGTGAATATGAATAAGGGAACAACTGCCCATAAAAACAAATTCAGAATATAACTTAGCCAAATTTTTGGGAACACATTTGTTTGATGTGCATTGAACCTTCTTCAAAACTATATCCTCAAATAGTGAGCCTCACAGCCACTGGCTAAGTAGTTTTGGCATTTATTTCCTAAGTGATCTCAACTATTAAATTATTTTAAGGATTGTTTTCAACTGTGCCCATATTAAAATGACCTTTTTGCTGTGAGCAGGGTATTGCCAATGGATGTGACTCAGGCACAGGAGGAGACCTAGCCTGTGTGATGCCAGTGCAGTGCTGGAATGCTTCAGGACTGAGTAGCACACATGTACAGTGGAAGGTAAGTCACTGTAGAAAGGCTGTAGGAAATTTTTTTCTATACCTTAGTTTCAAGTAGCCCATATAAAAGCATCAAACTTTAGGAGCATATATACTGTGATAGTGGTTTGAATTTAATTTTCAGTCTGGAATTCCGGACAGGACATCAACTTTTCCCACCATTCACTGAGAGAGTGCAAACCTAAGTTCTGAATTACATTTTGATAGCAAATCTCATTTTTTGTCTCCCTAGGCTGAAGTGTACAAAGTACAGTTCTGGTGTTGCTCAGAGCCCAGGGGAGTGTCTCATATGCTTTAAGCTGACCCATATTCTGTGTTTGGTTGGTTACTGAAGCATCCAGCAACTGTCAGAATGAAGCCCCCTCTAAAAAGAAAGGTATCTGATAGTATATGACATTGAATACCCAGGTATTTAATAGTTATTTTGAAGCTACATTTCTTTTAGTATAAGGTTTCCAGAACTGTCTGTTTCAGTATTCATTCTGAATATCCAACACAGCATTCAGCCAGCTAGACACTGGTGCACCAGTATTAAACTGGAAAGATGAATGCCCACTCCATGTTTTCCCTTCTGTTTCACCACCAATTACTGTCAAAGGCAAGACAGGCTGTGGATTTCTGACATGTCTTTCCAAAATCCCAAAAGACAGCTTGATGAGGCTATGCCATTGGATACAGGCTTCTTTCCTGTCAACAGAAAGGCCTCTAATTCTTCCTAGGAAATACTGATAACTTTGTCAATTAAATAATTTTGTTAGTCATGTTTAATGTTATCAGAGGAAACAGAGAGTAAGAAGCAAAGGCTTTCTAAGGAAAGAGGATTTGAGTAGTCTCAACAAAGTTTTACACATTGCTTAAATATATGTCTTTTTACTTTATAAAAAAAAGAAAAAAGTCATTCAAAGCACCTCCGCTAAGTTTGCTGCCTGGTTTGGGGCAGTTTAACCTTAAGGTGTGGCAAGCTCTGGAAACTTAGTGACTCACTGAGTAATAACCAGCTACAACATAAAACATCAGCCTACACACAATTTTCCAACCTCATTCTGTAAATCTTTTACTTGAAAAGAAAAATAAAACAATTATCTCATTTAGTCTCTTTTTAATCTTTACGACAAAAAGTAATATACTTAAAGAATATTATTCTTTCTTGAAAACATATTAAGATATTAAAGAAAATCACAAACATGTCCCTGGAAACTTCTTTGAAGTTCTACTCTCCATTTCTTCATTTAAAATTTATTTTTAAGTGAGTATAGCATTTATGATATAATATGCAAGTATCAGTATCTACAGCACAGAGAAATAAACTTGTAATACCTATGGCATTATTATTATTATTGGCAAAAAGTAGCAAGAATGGGGCACACAGATTTCTAAAATAATAATGCAAGAAAAATCCACAGAAAATATATATTTTCTTTATCCTTCCAGACAGGATAAGTGTTATGTTACCCCCCATGTAAATAATCTTTGTTCTCAGAAATATTCCAAATTACTCCAGACACAGGACCAAATGAAAAATGCCATTAGTCATCAATGGCTTCACCTCACTAAATTTCCTTTTCCCGAAGGAAAAACAACAGTCTGGGGAATGAGAAGGTGGAAGAGAAACAGGAAAGGCAGTATCTGCCCGCAAACTGTAGTCAGGGTGTGGCTGGATGCACACCTGGATCTGGGAAACTGAGAAGTGAGTCTCTGTTCAACATTTAGTGTCTACATGCATACACACATAAATCCATACAACCATGAGTGAGTATGGAGTAAGGCCATCCACAGATACAGGTATTCTCCATTTACTAGAATGCAGTCACATAACTATGACATTCAGGATACAACCTTCCCACCTGCAGCTGCTCCAAATGCCTTTGCCAAGAAATATGAGGTTACTCAAATGCAAGGGAAGGTGGGTCAGGTGCGGTCCATCTTCACAGCTGATGGACTGGGGTGGCTTGACCCTGCCCACAAAAGCGACTCCATCACTCCCCTCTTCAGATGGATAATGGAAAGAAAATATAACAAATATAACACTCATGGGTCATGATAAGGGCAGGGAGAGATCACTCACCAATTACTGTCAAAGGCAAGACAGGCTTGACTTGGGGAAATTAACTGAATTTATTACCAATTGAATCACAGTAGGATAATGAGGAATAAAAGCAAATACTAAAACCCCTTCCTCACAGACCTCCCTTTTCCACAGGCTCAACTTCATGTCTGAATTTTCTCCCTTTTCTTGCCCTGTGCCGCAGGGGGGTGGGGAATGGGGGTTGTGGTCATTTCATCATGCATTGTCTCTGCTGTCCTTCCTCCTAGGCGGGAGGACTCCTCACACTCTTTCCCTTCTCCAGCATGGGTCCTTCCCACAGGAGACAGTCCTCCAAAATCTTCCCCCATGTGTGTCCTTCCCATGGGCTGCAGTTCTGCACAACCTGCTCCAGCATGGGTCCCTTCCATGGGGTAGTGTCCCTCAGGAACAGAATATTCCAGCTCAGGTCCTCCATGGTGTCTCAAGTCTTTTCAGCAAACCTGCTCCAGTGTGGGCTCTCCATAGACCCAGAGGTCCTTCAGGTGTTCTGCTCCAGCATCAGCTTCCCATGGGGTCACAGCTTCCCTTGGGCATCCACCTGCTCCATCATGGGGTCCTTCACAGACTGCAGGTGGTTCTCTGCTCCCCTGTGGATTTCCATGGGCTGTAGGGGCACAGCTGCTTCACCATAGTCTGTACCACAGGCTGCAGGGGAATTTCTGCTCCAACATCTGGAGCACCTCTTCCTCCTTCTTCTTCACTGTGTGTGTGTTTGCAGGGCTGTGTCTCTCACATATGCTCACTCCTGTCTCCAGCTGCTGCTGTGCAGCAATTTTTCCTCTTTGTAACTCTATTGGCCCAGAGGCACTGCCACTGTTGTTGATGGACTCAAACTTGGCCAGCAATGGGTCTAAGATGGACCAAGACGCACCTGGCATTGACTCTGTTGGACATCGGGCATAGCAGGGGCTTCCGACAGCTCCTCACAGAAGCCACCCCTCTAGCCCCTCCGCAAACCAAATACAGGCACATGCTTTGCAAAAAGACTAGAGAAATGATGAAGAGATTTTTTCAAAACAAGAAGAAGCCTTTTATCAGTACTGAAGGAACTCATTCTACTGAGAACTAAACTCTAAAGAATGACTGTGAAGCTTCAATTTTGTTTTTCGCTATGACCTAGGCTACCACAAAATGTACTTATCTTGAAAGACTTTGGGATATAATTTGCTGTTGTATTCTGTATCCCCTCTCCAGGTGCCAGAATGAATGCAGCCATTTCCAATTTCTATTGCAGAATTTAGATGAACAGGTTTGAGGAGACAATTTCCTTTAAGGTAAGACGCACATCTCTCTTGGCTTGACTTTCTTTACTGACAAGCCTTTGGTTCCTGTCTTGGATAGTTTCTTCTGCCAGATGACACTAAATGACAGGATTAATCATTGGCAGAAAAATAAATAAATGCAGAGCTCTCCACAGAGTTTAAATTCTTTTTAAAAAATAGAAGATTTTTAAGTCCAACAGCCTAATTTTGGTAGGAAGCATGAGGTTACTCCAAAGAGTAGAGGCAGCGAACCATGTATTTGTGGCATTCAGATTGGTGATACAATCATGTAACTCCAAAACTGGAATAATTCACACTGCCAAAAGCTACAGGATTAAGTATGATCCAGACGATGGACAGAGGTGCAGGAACACAGCAGGCAGGTCAGTTCTAGTGATTGCTCCATTATATGCCAAGCGTACAGGTAAGGTACTACTGGAGCCCAGCACTTTCTAAAAAGAAGCATAAAGGCAAAATCTGCCAGTGTAGAGACTGGTAAATATTAAACACACTGAATTGCCATACTGATCCTTTCAGAATCAATGTTTTTTCACAAATCACTGTGGCTTTTCCAACAGTGTGTTAAGGTACCAAGTGAAATTGCATGGCTAATTTAACAAAATTGTTTTTGCATGTGTGAATCAGGTGACTGAGTGTGCAGAACCACTAAAGTAGCTGAGAGGCCACAAAGGCAGTGAGCTTATGCCTGTAATTACTTTAACAACACAGACATGTTCTCCACAAACTGTATTTTGTCCTTTGGTATTTACTATGTGAATGTTATATGCTAAAAGAAATGCAAAAAAAATAAAATAAAATAGAAGTTTTCCAAGCCTGTGGAATGACTCACGTAAGGGTTTAGGGGATCAGGCCCTAAATGCAGGGAGCAATGTTCTGAGTTTAAACTTAAAAAAAAAAAAAAAAAAAGGGAAAAAAACCCAGGTGACAATTCTAAATTTGTAGATGGCACAGGGTATTATGCTCTGCAGCATCTCACAAAAGTTTTGCTTGTGGCCATCTTGAACGCCTACAGCTCCAGAGACACTATAATTTCCCCAACCCATGTGATGCAGCATGTGCTTTCCGCTGCCAAATGACAGATGTCTTTTCCATACAGCAGTTTTCTAGCAGTGTACTCCACATGCCATAAAGCTCATTCTGAATACTGTCGGAATGTGACTGGCCAATGCAAAAGGAAAGCAATTAATCTGGAGGATTTGCATGCTTTGGATTTCCTAGACATATTTAATAAGCTTACATAAACGCTACAAGAAGAAAAGCTAGGCCAGTCCTGCATGCACATATAAAATTACTCCTTGATGTTTACTATATGCAAGAACACCACATAAGCAACATGTTCAGTTTCAATAGCACTAAAAAGTAGATGTATTAATACATTAAAAAGGAACTGAAGTATAGCCCCCCCAAGATTATGGGTAAATGTTTAAGAGAATCAAATCTGTAATTGAAACAAAAATTGCTTTGACAAAACATGATAAGCTCCAAACAATTTATGGCAATGGTCATAAGAAGGGAAAAGAAATGCCCAACAGTCCCCCTTTCTTTAGCTAAAGAAAATACAGACAAAGAGAACAAACTACAGCTACAACATGAAGTCAAGAGATATAAACAAGCCCATGCAAATATTTACTGCTGAGCTTGAAAGAAGTCCACTGGAAATTACTATTGAACACAGGAAAGTCTTCCCAAAAGTCCTATGAGTCTGAATTCTTTAACTAAACAAGCAAGATTTCCAATTGTGATATTCAGATGAAACTTAATGCAAAAATTTTAAGGAGTCTCATCAGATATGCGGGTTTTACCTTTTGAAAGCTCTCAAACAGCTGTCAATTCTAATGGAGCGAAGACTACAACACTCTCTCTTTCCCATTGAACATACCACTTTCCTTCAGAACCATATCAGTTTGGGAGAGGGCATCGAGAGCACTTAGGACCCTTCACATAATCATTTAAGGTCAAGCAAAACCAAAAATGTTGAAACTGATTTTTACTTACACTGGAATATCCCAATTTTGGGTCCTGCTGACCCACGAGGAACAGCTCCTGTTCCCATTTGGGGGGCTCAGAGCTGTCCTGGAGGTGGGGGGGTCTCAGTTCTCCCGGTTTTCCCAGCAAATGGAGTGGTTCAGGGTGGTGGAACGGGAGTCCAAGACCAAGGCCTACAGCAAGGAGGGGCTGAGCCTGGCCCAGAAGGTTGACCCGGCCCAAAAGGAGAAGGAGGAGGTCAAGCAGTGGCTCATGGTGAGATGTTGGGGGGCTTTGTCCACCAAAAAAGCGTTTTTCCCCACAGACCCCCTGTTTTTTCCCAGAAAGCACCCATTAGTTCCTCAAAAATCCCATCCCCCCCCCAAAAAAGTCAGTTTTGTTCCTCAGAAATCCAGATTATCTAAAAAAAAAGCACCCCGTTTTTGCCCCCAAACCCCACTATTTCTTCCCAGAACATTTTTTTTTTCTGGAAAAACCCCATTTTGGAGTCGCTGAGGGGTTTTGGGGTCCCCCAGGTGTGTTTTGGGGCCCCTGACCCCCCTTCTCTCCCCAGAAGACCATCGACACCCTGAACGTGCAGGTGGACCAGTTTGAGAGCAAAGTGGAGTCGCTGTCGGTGCAGACGCACAAGAAAAAGGAGGGCAAGAATGTGAGTGACCAAAACCAACCCTGACACCCCCGAATTCCTCTGAATCCCCCAAAACCACCCCTAAACTCAACCCAAACATCCCCAAATTCCACTGAACCATCCAAAAATCCCCCCAAAGTCCTCTGAACCAACCCTAAATTGCCCCAAATCATCCCAAAACCCCTCAAATCCCCCCCCCCCGCCAAATCCCACATCCGTGTGTTGGCCACGAATGACCCCTATTCCCAGGGATCTTGCCTCGTTCCCAGGGACCCCTGGTCCTGTTTTCCCATTTTTACCCCACAGTCAGGTCAGGATAGAGGCCCTGAAGCAGCATTTCCACACCCCTATTGGGGCAGTGTAAGTTTAATTATTTTTAGTGATCAGGATGGATTTTATCCCCAATTTTTGCCTTTAATTTTCCCATTTATCCGGGATGTTGCCCTGGGACCCCCCTTTTCCCTGCCCCCATTCCCCATCCCATTCCCACATTCCCGTTTTTCTTAGCACTTAGTATGTGTCTAAC